>LPNX010207955.1:222158-401793 GCA_001517045.1 Pseudotsuga menziesii
AAAACTTAGTAGTTGCATGGTTTCCAAATGCAAACAATAGGTTGATAGTCTCAGTGAAAAACAGCTCCATAAACCCATTAAACGAGTGTTTTTGATCTTCGGTCTGCTTTTTGTTCCCACTATAGTTATTTCCACCCTGGCCAATGTATATCAACACATCCCCACTATCCATATCATCTTCATAACCACCTGATGCCACGATGTTGGTAGCCACTTGCACATTTTGCCACCCTGTACCTAGTCTCCAACTTCAATTGCAGGAACAACTTCGACAATTTGCTTACCTTTACATGTTGTTTTCTTTCAGAAGGTGGGAGTCTCCCATGTTTTTTACCAGCTAGTGTAGGCTCTTTAGCACAGGCTTCATCATTCTACAAAATTTTTGACCAAACTACTTTAAATGGTCGCAAGGTTTCTCAAACTTTTGACCGGGTAGTGGGGTTTCCAACTATAGGCACTGCATTTGTTAGAAATTTAGATGGCACTAACTGGGGGTTATTTTTCACAAACATAACTTATTAGTGGTTGCCACAACATTATATGAAGCTTTTCCATTTGAATTATCAACGTTAACTGTAGAATGGCCTATGTTGGCTTCTTTCTTGATCATATTGGCAAGCTGATGAATGTTACCTGTTTTAGGTGGCACCTTGGAGTTTTATATTATCCTTTCTTTTAATTGCACTTTTTATTTACATTTAAAAAAAAATCCTCGTACACACAGCATGTGCACACATATGAAACCCTAAATTAAAAAATACTTGGTTCATGAAGCCAAGATAGATTCATGAGTTTTCAAACTTCGAAATAATAGGTTGCGAGTATGTGGGTGACAATTGTAGGGTATATTCCAATGTTCTACATTCTATCCCATGGGTGGCTAGATTGATTGTTTAAGAGAAAAAGTGGATTTAGATAAGGTTCTTCATGGGAATTGGATGTGGGAAAGCTCTTTACTACCTCTCAAGTGATGAAACCCCTTTTTTGATGCCCAACATGAGAATTGTTATTTGTTTTCAGTTTGTATTAAACTCCTCATACTTCCTTTTGAATTATAGTCTTTGAATGTGTTAAAATCAACATGAAATGTGGTGTAATACTTCATTTAGGAGAATCAAATTCACTTAGTTTGAAACTCAAGTATCAATGGCTAGAATTATGGTATACCTAGACTTTTTGGAGGACCCAAAAATGAAAATTATTTTGTAAAAGGGAACTTACTCCCATTGGAATAATTTGGACTATATCGGGGTTCCCTTTCTCTATGTATAATTTTGAAAACATGGTTACTTAGCACATGAATGTGAGATGAAGCTCTCTAAATTCATCTAGGTTGAAAATATGAATAAAAATACTTTAGATAATGGAAATAGGTCTTTGCCAACAAAGCAAGACCTAGAAGATACAAAATAGGAAGGCACCCAGGGTGGGGAAATGGGTTAAACTTGATGGTTGTGCCTAATCAATCTCTCTTGAAGGATGGTGCTACTTCAAAAACTAATCATGACACCTCTCCCTCTCCATTTTGTGAGGAAAATCTAGGGGAAAATATTTAGCCTCATGAAAACATTGAAGGATCTACTTTTTAGCTACGATCCTTAGATGCTTTAGGTAAGTTTGAAAATTACCTTCTCTTACATTTAAGAAAATGGTTTTGTCTCAATGTCACATTGGAAAAGGATAGTATTCTTCTAGTTAATCTGCTTTCTATGGTTTTTAAGTTCTTATGATGCCTTCCATCAATCTATCATGATTTACTTCAAATCATATTAGCAAGGGTTTTATACTAATGATTGGTCGCTTAAATCATGCTTACAGGAATCTAAATCCACTATGGTCACTCCTAAGGCTTGGAAAATTGCGAAAGAGGAGGGTAATATTAGTATGGGGGATCAAATGTAATACCATTTAAGATCTCGATATAAGTTTCTAGGGTTAGTACATCCTAGAGTAGAAGGTGGATTGAGTATGGGTATTTGGAATGATGTCCTAGGTATTGGAAGGGGTTGAAAACATTTTGTTTCCATTGCTCAAGGAAAATAAAAAAGAGATTTCTTATTGGAAGAAAAATTCAATTACCAAGGTCCTTAAGGATACAACAACCCATTTAGGGGTGAATCACAATTACTTTTTCTTTTAAAATTTGAGAGATGGGAAACGCAATGAAAAATCTATACCAGAAGAGGCTTATGGAAGCATACAAGCTTGGATTTGTTTTTATTCAAAAATACATGGGATAAGGGTGCAAAATCTTCAGACATTTAGGGAAGGTATTTGGGGACTAGGAATTCTTTCATATTAATTTAGTTAGTGAATTAGTGGGACTCACCTTGGGATGGAATATATGATATTTATTATGCACTAAATCCTTTTCATTTGCATTAGCTCTTCATGCATCGTTATTCTCATAGGATTTGGGACCATTCATCTAACCAAGATCATATGTCGGATTTATTTAAGTATAGATCAAATGATGTGGGTTTATTAGATATGGAGTTGGAAAATATCATTCGCACTTGGAAAAAATTGAGAGTGGGTGATGCAAGTATTGTAAATAGGTTGGAAAAAACAAATATTTCGTTTGTGGCCAGTATAGGATAAGAAAGTGGGTAGGGGTTGAAGGAAAATGTCATAACCCAATGAATTTCTCGAAAATGGGAAAGGCACAAATAAAATTGACAAGTAATATAAAATTCAACTCATCCTTGTTGGAACAAAAGGAGTGGACATAAGCTGTCAAGAAAACCTAAATATGATTTTATGGGACTTTGTCAAAGTATACTTGCTTGTGGTTTTGGTCAAATTTGAAGAGGTTTGTTATAGCTGATTTTATCACACTTGGTAGATCACATCATTATGGACTTCCATGTTCCTATGCAGACTCCTTGGACACCCTTTGCTCAAATTATGCTTTGAGGTCCCAATAAAGTCCCCAAAAAATATATGTTTATGTGTATACGCGACAAATTTTAAAGCAATATCCACGTGTACACACAATGTTTTAACCAATACTTGTGTACATCGAGAAATTTGCATGAAGACAAAATTTCTTGGAATTCTCCTCATAGAGTCTCGATCAAATTGACTCTTGGCCTTCCATATGCCTTCAGAACAGTTAGACTTGACTCTCCATTTCTCATTTGGAGGGATATATATTGAGCCTCTTGGATGCATTGCAGGAGGAGAATTTGGAGAGAAAGAAAACTATAGTTCATTGCTACCTTACTTGTTTATGCTTAAGTCTGCACCCCTTTATCCCTTTGGAGCACATAGTACTGCTCTTCCCAATATTTCCTTTTATTTGTAATTTTGCCATTGTGATGTAGGATTAAAATGGTGGAGGCCTAGGTGAAGGACTCGACTTCTCCGGTTCGAAGAAGGGCCGACACTGTTTGTCACTATTCTATCTCTAGTTTTATTAATAGAAATATCCATTTCCTGTCTAATACATGTGCATAAATATGAATATTGTATCCGTGGATGTAGTCATTTTTATTCTACATGATGGTTTA
This sequence comes from Pseudotsuga menziesii, assembly GCA_001517045.1. Classification (NCBI taxonomy): domain Eukaryota; kingdom Viridiplantae; phylum Streptophyta; class Pinopsida; order Pinales; family Pinaceae; genus Pseudotsuga; species Pseudotsuga menziesii. Next base: position 225,671 of record LPNX010207955.1, read on the forward strand.
TATATGATAGAGTAAGACTAACACTTTGATATAAGGCATGCTTGTCTTGTTTGTTGTTGTTGAGAGTGAATTGTGAATGCAAGTGTGTTGGAAAAGCTCAACGAGCATCTACATCAACCATCTGGAATAAGGTACATTTCTTATCCCTTAGTGTTAGATGTATTTATTTATCTTGCATATGGGAACGAATTGATTTCTAGTGTCATTCGGTCTATTTTGGTATACCCCAAGACATAGGAATTTTCTCTCTGTAACAGAATTTGCTACTCTGTTGGGGAGGTTCCTTGTTTTTCTTTGGGGATTGGGTGTACAATGTGCTTGAATTGCTATCTTTTTTATGAGTTTCTATGTCAGGTCCAGAAGTATGTTTTCCCATTAGTGTTCTGCTGAAGTAATTTTGATATTTTCTTATCATTTCGTCCCCTTTTTCTTTATGTATGTGAGTTTTTACTTCACAGCTACGTATACACACGGATTATTTCTGAATAACTGCGCATACAAACAGGTTTTATGTGAAGAGTAGTGTATGCATCTATTTTGAGTTTGGATGATTGAGAGTTGCTGGGTGGATTTTGAATGTTGCTAACTCTTCCTGGGTATTGTTGGTGTGTGTATACTACCTCTATTTCTGACCAGAGACCCTTTTTTATTTGTTTTTTTATTATATGTTGTTCTTGTAATCTTATTTCATTTTTGTTTTGGTATTACTGCATTAGATTTGTTTTATCTTGGTTCCTTGTTTGGTTTTTGTCTAAGATTTGTTGCAAGTTCTGAGAGTTGTAGAGTCTTTTGTTTCTTTTACATATCATTTATTTCAAAAATACAAAACTATTTTATATTTGGCATGTTTATTATTTTTTGCATTTTGCATTTGCATGGTACTTTCATTAGGTTTAATGACTGAAGTTATAGTCAGTCATTATTATAAAAATCATTGCATTGTCATCTGTAGGAAAAATATGCATCTCAAGTAGTGGCGTACCTTGTTTTCCTATTTAGATAGAATTGCACTCGCCATGGTTTGTTAGGTGTTCACATTTACTTTCACTGCTAAGTCATAACATCATTGGTTACACGATCATGTCCTTTGAATAATCACAAGCACTAAAATCAACGCTTAATTTAAAATGAATTACACATTTTTATTTGATAGGGTACATCAACAAGTTTAGGTTTTAGAGTCATGGAATAGTTCATTGTGAGTAAATTCTCCAAGACTACTAAACAAAACAAGTGGGCATCTGTCGAGGTGAGAGAGTGAAATACTTGGTATAATTAGTGTTATCGGAAGGATCCTCTTACACGAGAGTTAAGAACGAGGCACCATACACGATTTTGGTTAGGATAGTCTGTGGCCATTTCCAGGACGTTATTCATATCTAGGGTTTTTGAGGTTTCGGTTGGTGCTTTCGAGCTTCGAAATTTCCTACCCTGTCCATATGGTATATCCCTCATGCGACTCTCCTCTTGAGAATTGGTTATATTGTGGTGACCTTAGTTGTTTTACCTAGGTTTCGCAGGGGGTACTTACAGAGGTTATTATGTGAGTGTCCTCGATAGGTAGGGGTCAAACAACACAGTGGATTTATGAATTGAAGATGAAGGGCACTATAATTCAGTTACACACCTCTTCTTGTAGTGTATGGTACTCTCAAGCCTCTCCTAGGTGATACATACCTGCTGAACATGGGAGTTGACATATCCTCCCCTTGGGTTGCTTACATTTTCCTGTAGATTTTCTTAGGAGTGTGCTCTGTGTGCGCTAGATTTTTCTACAGTTCATAAGTAGTTTCAGTATTTATATTTTTGTTGAGTCATCATGGATCTCATAGAGAAATTCTATCATTATCGGCGTTTAGCGAGTCTTCCTCCTTCTACATATCCTCCTCCTTCACAAAAGAGAACCAGACAGTTCATGTGGATTGATACTCACTTTGATTCACACACTGATCTCACTATGAGTCATACATATGAGATCCTGGAGAATCCCCCTTATCCAAGCCGGCGAGGGGGGAGGGAGACATACCTGAGATTTTATATGGGACTCCAAAAGAACCCAATCACTTTGAGTTTGGGACGTCATATAATGTCATTTCACAATTTCCAAATTATGTAAACACAAACTGTAGATCTTCTTCACATAGGTCGAGTGGTGAGACTTACTCGATACCCTCTAGAACTGAACCATTTAAATTTGGCATGATATACCTTTCAGAGATGAGTCCCTCATTAAATGTTGGATCGATTGTTGACCCTGGTGCTATGCCTAGGGGCACTACTATTCCTTTCCATATGGATAGGTTCTGTCGTGGTCTTATTGTACCTTCCACTCCTGTAGTGGGATGATCTTCACACTCGTTACCTAGGCCTAATACTAGTGTCCCCATTAGTGGGATTGGCCATGACATGTGAACATTGGAAACACGAGTTATATTCCATCATATGCTACATCGTCTTTGACACCTGTTCCTTCAAATGTGTTTCTAATGACGCATCCTCCCCATGGTCCTTCGGGCCGGAGTAATTCCACTATCCATGTTGTTCCAGAGTCCTCCCACACCATAGTGTCAGAAGGCTATGTTCCTCCTTATCTGTTGGAAAGGTATGTATCACCTTATATACCACCTTATATACCACCTTATGAGTTCAAGATTCAACTTGATTATTGTTGGGCCCACTTTATGCTAGTTAATTAAAACTTAACATGCAAAGTTCTAAACATAAATTATCAACTCAAGGAAGTATTTTATTTCAAAGATATCGTGCAAGATCTATGCAAGCATAATTTCTACCTGACACTGCTATCTATTGGTATGCAATCAAAACTTGTTGTAAACTAGATCACACCTTCTTGAAAAGAAATCAAACCTAAAACCTATTCATGAAACCAAACTGTAAATATAACACACTTCAAACAAAATCTATTCTTATGAAACAAGATATAATTGCATGAATATAAAAGAAGTGCTATGTTGGCCAACGGTCTATCAAATGAATTAACAACACAATGACTATGTCAAATCTAATGAATGAAAGCATACAACTATGATAAATTTAATGAATGAAAGCATGAATGAAATAATAAGAAAATCTAAACAATAACACACCTACAATCAACACTATGAGCATCTGCTCAGGGAAGAGGGGCCTTCCTTCACTGAGCAGATCTGGATCTCCACAATGAAAGTCTACAACCCCAGAATTAAGAAACTGCCAGCATGTATTATCAGAATGGAATTGTTATAATAGATCTGGATCAAATGCTACAACATAACATTTCTTTCTCTTCTATCCGTCCTCAATGAGATTGATTACATATTTATATATAAAATTATCTCGTGGAAATGAGGAACTAAGCCCCCAACTTGTGATCTATAACAGCTAAAATACAGTCGTAACTACTAACAACTTTGAAACCGGTCGCAACAGTAAATATGGAAAATACCCTCTCGAAGAACCATCTGTATATCGCAAATCATGGATTTGTTTGGCAATTTCCTCGCAAGTTAGGTAAACGAGGTTGTTACGTACAAAACCCATATATTAGATTTTTGAGATTCATTTCTCTCTGCCTGCAAATTGAGACATGAATCAAGGTGTTCTTATGTGGCATGCATTTTCAGTTAAGGCTGTAACAGCTGGCTATGAGCGTCCTGTACGTGACAAATCACTCCACAAACCATCATTAGTAAAATTATGCATAATAGTCTTCAATTCATCAAAGATAAAGGAAAATAATAATTATTAACCACTTAAAATATCAATGGAAGTAGTATGTTGTTTTATGCACAGTTACAACAAATGGATAGAAAATGGAATGATAAATGGGCGATAATGGGAAGAAAATGGATGAAATGTATGTCGATAAGTGATGAAAAAATGGAAAATTCTAGGGCTCAACATCTCCCCCAAACAGAACTTGTTGCATGTCCGCATGCAACCCAATACTTGTGTAGCATCCAACCAGAAGAACTCATTCACTTGTTCCTTCATTTTACCATTCGCACAGTTGTAGCCACAAGAAATGGAGAGTTTAACAGAAATTAGCAGAGTCATAGCTACTTAGCGGAGGATTTAGCAGAAAATTTGGCAGAGTCACAGCTCCTTAGTAGAGGATTTAGTAGAAATTTGGCAGAGTCGTAGCTTATTTTTTTAGTGAATAATTTGGTGAAGGTTTTAGCAAAAGTTTTGGCGGAGTCGCAGCCCAAATAACACTAAATTTAGCGGCGAATTTGGTAGAGTCGCAGCCCAAGGATCGCTAAATTTAGTGAATCACTTGGCGAAGATTTTGGTGGAGTCACAACCCAAAGAGCACTAAATTTAGCAGAGAATTTGGCGGAGTCGTAGCTACCTAAAACGAAAAAAGAGACAAAATGTTTGCAGTGTTGCAGCTGCATGGAACGAAAAAATGGCAATATTTTACGGTGTTGCAGCTGCACGGAATGGAAAAATGGTAATGTTTCACGGTGTTGCAGTCGCACGGAACAAAAAAATGGCAATATTTTATGGTGTTGAAGCTGCATGGAACAGAAAAATGGCAATATTTTACAGTGTTGCAGCCTTTTGAATAGAAAACTTTTGAAGTCATTTTCTCCCAAATGACGAACTTGGTTCGGCTGAAATTTTTCAGGCAGATATATATTATTCCAATGCACCTATACGCCAAAAATCAGAGATACTCACATCATGAATTTTGAGAAAAATGCAAATTGGCTATAAGTGATTCTGGCCATTTTCTCGAAAATCGTACATTGGATTGAGATGAAATTACTAGGTTTGTTCCTATTGGTATTATGCACTTCCTGTCCAAAAATAATGATAATCCGACGTACCAATTCCAAGATATGCCCATTTCAATTTCTGCACTTTTGTAGATGAACATGAATAAAAATGTGTTGCAGCTGAACTTTCTGAACCAATATTTCACAAAATACAATTTGGGTTGGGTTGAAATTTTAGAAGCAAGTAATTACTGTTATAAAGCATTTCCACATTAGAAATTAGAGAAACCCACATCACGAATTGCAAGAAAAATGCAAATTGGCTATAGGTGATTATTGTCATTTTCTCGAAAACCATGAACTGGATTGAGTTGAAACTTCCCACATTTGTTCTTCTTACCATGATGCTTCTTCCCTCCAAATTTCATGAAAAAGAAGTTTACTATTTTCAAGATATCGTTCAATCAAATTGTGCACTTTTGTATTAAAAATGTGGACAAATGAGAAACAAAATGTGAACTTATCAAACAATTATTAACTATGAACTTGAAAAGGAATGAAAAAAACCATTGTCTCCCCCAAACTGAACATAGAGCATGTCCACATGCATCTTTTCTTGACAATATACCAATATTGGGAGTAAACATTACCTTAATGCTGCTGAGATAAACTTCACATCAGACATTGAAAAGGCTTCTAGATGATTTCCATTGTGCTCTGTTTGAAGAAACAATTGTGAATAGCACTCAGCTCTCTATTGTGCTATGCTTTTGAAAATATTTTCTTCGACAACTTTACATTCAGTGATCTCCTTTAAATTTGCTCACAACAAATTGTACTACAGATCACTATTACCCTTGGAATGATATATTAAACTGATCTGCGTCTGAAGAAAATAAAATGTCGAGGATGATATTTAAGCACAACAAATTCCATTGATCACATCTTTGAATAATCCATTTCAAAACCGAATTCCTTTATTCATATTTTCACGGGCTTGTTGTAATTTTGATGCCAATGAACATGGGCCAAATCTCACATCAAATTCTGAATATGTAAATGAAAACCTGATAGAGTTGGAGCTGCAAAAACTAGAATGCTCATGATGGCTAAAACCAATGTCTTCATTAGTGGATGATAAAAATGAGCCAAGGAACTCATACCTTTCTTTTATGGAAACATATTCATAAGCTAGAAATGATGACTAAAAATGTAATGTAGGATTCATTTCTTGATACCACTGAGTGTAGCAACCTGTCATTTCTCCCCCAAACTGAATAATTTCCATGTCCTAATGGAAGAGATGAGTTTTTAGCTAAGTTAAAAATAGCCATCTCCCCCAAACTGAATGCAAAGCATGCCCTCATGCATCATTTCCTCAAATTGCGTTCATAGAAGATTTTTGGTTTCCACATGCATAAAAATTCCCAAATCTGGAAAGAACAACCTTCAAGCAACTATTTTATTTCTTCTGAGTGTTGGTTTTTATGTGGTAGTAGCAAGGATTCTTTTCTTACTGTTGGTTCTTATGTGGCAGCAATGAGACTTCTTTTCTTACTGTTGGTTCTTGTGTGGCAGCAACAAGACTTTCTATTGTTGGTTCTTGTGTGACAAAAATAAGGTATCCTTTGATTATTTTCATTCTTGGTTAATTGGGTTGGTGAGATGTTGGGTAGGACTTTGAAGTGGATGTGCATGAATGATGAAGTGTTATAATTGAGTGGGAAAGGATGGGAATGGATGGACATAAAATGCTATATAGAAAATGGAAATGGCTAATGCTTAGTGGTTCTTCATGACATTTCCCTAAATATTTAATAAATCAAAAACTTGTGCTATTTTACCTCAGGTGTTACCTCCATGGAAGCCTTGGTTGACATGAATGGACTGGTGTATGCTGGAGCTATGTAGGCCGATCTAATGCTGAGACAGATGTATATGAGAGCTGAAACTGGATGAGGCTGAATTTGATCCATGATGTTGTGCTGGTTGCATGTAAGATTGCTAACTGCTGGAAGAAAATGGAAAGGAATTGAAAAACTACTGAAACAAATGATGTCGCAAGTCATTGTTGAAACCATTAGATCACATAATTTTCAGCTACTACAAAACCGAGGTACAATTCTTAGCATGCGAATGAATGTGCTGAAGTCGAGCATGGAAAGAAATCGTTGGATTACCGGCCATTAATGTATGACGTTAAGCAATGTGAAGCAACTCACCTTTGATGATAGTGAGCTCTAAAGTAACTTAGTGCATATTGACAGGTACGAATGGATGTCCTGGAGTTGAGTCACCTGCAATATTTTTCAATCAAGAGGCATTGATGAATGCTCATGATTAACAACAAGGAAATCTTCCATTGATTCATGCAGATACCAGGGCACTTAAATCTCTAATCTCGATCCGAGATGATGTGTCGGAGTCAATGGAATAATAACATTGAAAGGTGTACATTAATCAATTCCACATCATCCAATATGAGTACAAAATTAATGATTGTGAAGAATCATAGTGAAAAATAGAACCAACATGAAACTCAGAAGTGGAAAGTATATGTGAAGTCGTGATGTAGTAGTGATGGAAAATAAAACGGTTATGGTGAATACATAAGCAATAGAAAATGGGACTTCGACATGAATGGATTTTTATGGTTTTGAAATGAGGAGGGTGAATAAATCTACCATAGTGCAATTGGCTTCTTCAAGGGTTTCTTTTTGCAACAATTGGTATGACAGGTGTCTAAAAAGGATTCTTGGAATGTAGCAATGAAACTTGACTTAGAAAACATTCGAATCTATATGGTTTGCACATAAATATCTCCATTTTTTTTATGTGCTCATTCCATTTTCAAATTGATAAAAATTCTTCAAGAGTCACTCATGCATGCATTGACCTTCTTCTTCCAAGGACCTGCAAAAACCTAGCACTTGCCTACAATAAAACATGAGATGATCGAAGAAGAGAGGTGATTGGTATCTCTTCACCCAAAACTTATGAAAAAAAACAACAAGCAATTAGTTATAAAACAAATCCAAAGAAAAATGAACAAAGAAAAATCCATTTTATACCTGCGGGGGAGCAATGCCCATCTAGACTCACCAATGGTATTCTGATCATAGCTTCTTCGTTCCTTGTCCAATTTGAGTGATTCCAAAGCCAAATGAAATTAAATTCATATGTTTTTAAAATAGGTTTTTAAAATTCTATGTAATGATGTTCCAAAATCAATCAGTAACAGCCTGCATGACAAGGTGTTTTTTTTTTAATTTTGAACTAGACAAACAGTCACGGTTTTAGGCTTAACTTTTTCGTTTGATAACGGATTGATGTGATTCCAATTGGATATGAAATTAGATTCATGTACGTATCTCCATTATAAACAGGTTTTGAATCCAATAATAATTGATGGGTCAAATAATCCAATGAACAGTCTAGAAAACATAGTTTTAGGAATGCTGATTTGTGATAGGCAGTCAATATTTTGGTCATACAATTTGCATACGATATCAGAATGGAGTGATTAAAATTGTGTTGTAAACTAGATTTATAGGGGCATATGTACAATAAGGCATCCAAAAATTGATTGTTTCAGCTTTGTTCCTAAGATGACTAGTTGACACCCCGTTAGTATGTAGGCCATAAATTTTTCGTTTGATTCCCAATATTCAAAATTCAAATTGTTTTGAAAACTATATTCAAAGGGATACTTTTGATGTAAACATGTTTTAAGAATAAGTCCATTTTTTCTCTCAAAAACGGACTGTCCCAACTATGTTTGAGTAAAAAATTTAAGCCAAAATGTCATAAAAAATTAAATAAATGAAATTTGACCCCCAAAAGTGATTGGAATAGGTGTGAATGGTTTTAAAGATTTAAATTTAAATATAACATGCACCCATACCAAAAATTTCAAACATTGAGCACCTAGATTGACTCACACAATCTGTTGCAGCCGCAGCTGCAACTCTTAAAAAATGATATAATGTTGAAATAAATCATGTGTATTTTTATGGATGTGTTATATATAAACAAAAACCAAATAAATTCCATGATGTTCAATACACACATGTCTCAAACTTATAAATTCTCACCTGCAGTACAGTCACAGCTACATGTTACAGCTCACTATCACAGCTGGGTGTTGCAGCTCACTATCATAGCTGGTGTTGTAGATAACAAATTCATGCCAAAGTTCAAGCTTGAAGGGTTCCATAATCATTGACTCATTTTCGTGTGGATCCTTCATTCACCTTCCTTAATTACTGTAATTTGTTTTCAATAAAGTTTTTTTTTTTTAAGTAACAAATAGAGACAAATTAAATTTTGAACATTGAAGACAAAAATGATTTAAGCATTTTTCTCAAATAGTCAACAATTCCAAAATATTCTTGAAAACATCTCATACCCATTCCTTATCTTTCTACTTTCTGATCTTCCAGATCGCAATAAGGTGCAGGAAGAGAGAATACTTATTCAAAAATTAAAAAAATTACAAAAAACAAAAGCATGGTTTTATTCTATTATTCTATCTTACCCTATTCTACTTGGAAATATAAAAATTATTCAAGTGTATGCATATTTCCAATGGAGCAACTTTTGAAGAAGTGACTCAAGTATGCTCATACTCCCAATATAAATATAGAACTTTATGAATGCTAGGATATGAGAGATCAACTTCCCTTGAAATGATGGTGCCAAGATTTGGTGAAGTATGGAATGATGTTGTAGACCGATGACAGATTGAAACCAAGCTTCAATATAGTCTTTGTTCCCTTGATTTATCATGGATGTTACACCATGAAGCTCTTTATTTTCCTCAGTGCATAAGAGATTCAGATCTAATGATGTAAATGATGCTTCAATTTTTGGTTCCAATGTTTGTTCGTCATCAAATGTTACATGTGGCTTGTTGATATTGTTTGCTTTCTTATGAGGACTGGAAGAAACTCCATCTACACATATTGGATTTAAAACATGTTTAGGCCTCGTATGGATTTGCTGCAACAATGCACAATCTTTTTGCAGTGGTGTTGGTGAGGTAGAGCAAAATGAAAATGTAGGAACATTTTGCAATTCAGCACTATAAGCATAATGTACTGCTTTATTATGGTTAGGGTGGAGGGTGGATTGGACAGGAAATTGTGTTGGATACCAAGGATTTTGATGAGAAAATAGATGTGGCTAATGTAGATGATTGGTTTGTGAGGTTGATATTGAAGGACCAAGTTGTGTTGTAGCATGAGGGAGAGTGGCCATGTGATCATAAGATAGGCCATTCCAACCTTGTGGGTAAGGTATGTAAGAGTTAAATTGAGGCTGCAACAACTTCCATGGTGGAAGAGTATTCAATGATTGAGTATGAAAGAAAGGAAATGGCGGGATAGAGTTTTGAACCACACATGTAGGCCATGGTTTCCATGACTGTTGGAATGATTTGGCTACAACTCCCAGATCTCTTTGATATGTTTCTTTCATCATTGGTAAGGAGGGACAATGATCCATGGAATGATTCAAGTCACATATACCACAACTTTCAAGACTATCCAAAGGGAAATTCCTTGCTTCTTTTATTTCCTCATGCTTTTCCTTATCCTGCAAAACACCAAATTGTGAATCAACTTTAGGAATTTCAAATAAATTATTGGTTTTATATCTTGTAACTCTTGTTCTTGCAACATATTGAAAAGATTGAAAAGAAGGATTTTTATAATTCTTACCAATCTTGAAGTTTCCTCTTGAATACCTTCTACATAACTCACAAATATCATCATATGTTAACTGAAATACATTACTTGTTCCCATCATATTTAAGATTTCTAAATAATTAGCTTGGATTCCCTTGAGTAGAAGTGTTTTTAAGGTCTCATTCCCCAGTTTCCTTTGTTTGGATCTTTGGAGGTTATATTGAAAGCGTTCTATTTATTCCTCTAGACTCTCTTCTTCTCCTTGTGTCATTTCAAAGATGTCTTCATTGACCCTGTAATAATCTTGGTACCTTTTCAAGAATATATATTTCATGTCTTTCCAAGTTTGTATACAATTCCCACCGAGGCTCATAAACCATCGGAGGGTTGTTCCTTTCAAAGTAAGAGGAAACACATTAAAAATTTGATCATTAAAACAATAACCATATCCTCTACAAATTACTTCGAATTGAAATAAAAATACATTAGGGTCTTCATTTTCCAAACCGTGAAAATTTGGTAAAACATGTGGGGGAATGCCTTTTGTTGGCACCACTCTTCCTGAATCTCTGATGGGAAATTTGAAGGTAACAACTTTTGCATCTTTCTTACCTACCATCTCTTCATTAGATTCTTCGTGTGCTATCTTGAGGCTCCTCCTTCAAATGTTCCTGTCAACTTGTTAGTAGAATGGGTGGTGCTTACAACACCACTAAGGAGAATGATAAGATTTATGCTCCAAATATTGAAATTGAAATAAAATTGAATGTAAAGATAGAAAACTCACACTCAAAATAAATTCAATAAACTGAAATGTAATCATGCAACCTACATGCCCTACCTTAACAATGCATCTACAAAACAATGTCAGATGTACTTTTGCACCATTGATAACTTCCCCGGCAACGTCGCCAAAATGTTGGGCCCACTATATTCCAGTTAATTAAAACTTAACATGCATAGTGATAAACATAAATTATCAACCCAAGGAAGTATTTTATTTCAAAGATATCGTGCAAGATCTATGCAAGCACAATTTCTACTTGACACTGCTATCTATTGGTATGCAATCGAAACTCTTTGTAAACTAGATCACACCTTCTTGAAAATAAATCAAACCTAAAACCTATTCATGAAACCAAACTATCAATCTAACACACTTCAAAAAAAATCTATTCTTATGAAACAAGATATAATTACATGAATATAAAAGAAGTGCTATGTTGGCCAACGATCTATCAAATGAATTAACAACACAATGACTATGACAAATCTAATGAATGAAAGCATACAACTATGATAAATTTAATGAATGAAAGCATGAACAAAATAATAAGAAAATCTAATCAATAAAACACCTACAATCAACACTACCAGCATCTACTAAGGGAAGAGGGCCCTTCCTCCACTGAGCAGAGCTGGATCTCCACAATGAAAGTCTACAACTCCAGAATTAAGAAGCTGCCAGCATGTATTATCAGAATGGAATTGTTACAATAGATATGGATCAAATACTACATCATAACATTTCTTCATCTTATCTCCCTCCTCAATGAGATTGATTACATATTTATACATAAAATTATCTCATGGAAATGAGGAACTGAACACCCAACTTGTGATCTATAATAGATGAAACACGGTCATAACTGCTAACAACTTTGGAACTGGCTGCAACTGTAAATATGGAAAATAACCTCTCCAAGAACCACCTATATATCACAAACCATGCCTTTGTTTGATAATTTCCTCATGAGTCAGATAAATGAGGATGTTACGCACAAAACCCATATCTCTATCTGCCTACAAATTGAGACACGAATCAAGGTGTTCTTATGTGGCATGCATTTTCGGTTAAGGCTATAACAGTTGGATATGAGCGTCATGTACGTGACAAATCACTCCACAAACCATCATTAGTAAAATTATGCATAATAGTCTTCAATTCATCAAAGATAAAGAAAAACAATCATTATTAACCACTTAAAACATTAGTGGAAGTAGTATGCTGTTTTACGCACAGTTACAACAAATGGATGGAAAATGGAATGATAAATGGGTGATAATGGGAAGAAAATGGATGAAATATATGTCGATAAGTGATGGGAAAATGAACAATTCCAGGGCACAACAATTATCAGTCCTACAACTATGGCTTTGTAGAACCCAGGTCTCAGGGTATTCTGAATTACAACATTCCCGAGCTAAATATCCGCCACTAGATGGTAAATGTTTGCTTTAAAAAGTATGGAATTAAAACTAAGATCACTTGTATTAGGAATTACAAGAAATAAAATATAACAACTGGTCCAAGTGAGCTAGTCACCACTCACCTCGAGGCCACTTTACAATGGAGACTCATTAAGCCTTATAAAGATGTCCTTCTATGCAATACCATGGGCTACAAGAAATCATGTGCCCAAACCCTGTGCTATACCAAAACAACCATTGACACATTCCTCAGTCAAGGCACCATCCCCCATCAAATTTTTACAGAGTAATTGCACATACACCCCCTTATCACCTAGTTATATCTCTTGAGTTTACCGTTGACTTACCATGGGTATGCATTCCTTACCAGGTCTTACATCTATATGTATTTTACATGCAAACTACTCCATTTTTTTTTTCATGTGTCTTCCTATTGACTACACCATCACCATCCATTGCTTCATCTTCTCTCTTTTCCATGATCGCTTTCTTTCTTGCCATTCCATGCCTTGCATTCTTTCCATCCTTCTTTCTTTGTCATTGCTTGTCCACACACATTTTAGTTGATCTATTTTTTGCATATTCATCACTTTCTCCAATGTTGTAGGTGACTCATCGATGGGGCACCCTACTCTAACATATCACCGTCATTATCTCCTTTGGACACGTTGTTTCTCAACTCCTCGCACAGAATGATCTGTGAGAATCACTTTTATTGTTGATAATCTAAATTCGGAAGATATTCTTCATTGTATTATTTGTATTATTATTATTATTATAATTTTTTGTACTTTTATTGTACCTCATTTCAGGGATGTTTTCCCTCTGACTAGAGATGCCATTAATGTAATTGGTCATGTAAGAGTCAAGGTAAAACCTCAGTTGTAAGTCTGGGAAATAGTCCCCAAAAGAATATGTATAAAATGTACTTTTGAGTCTCCCTATGAAAGGTTGGCCTAGTATGGTCCAAAAGTCTGCCCTATTGGACCAAAAGGTCACACAACTAAGGAATATAAATAGGGAGGCTCCCTCCCTCATTTGTACCCACTGGAAGATAAATCAAGAGTCTCTCCAAGAGAGAAGAAGAGAAGTTCAATGGTGAAGAAGAAGAAATAGTAGTCGAAGACATCTTATCTTTGAGTTTTCTATCTCTACCTAACATTGTACTGAGTGATGAATCTAAGAAGTTGTTATGTTTTCTTCCTTGTATTTTCTAAGGATAAAATATTTGTGTCTTTATTTATGTTGTGCTTGTCTATATTTTAGTAATCCTAGTAAATTAGAATAAATATTTAATATATTCGAATTAAACTCCAAACTCTAACATGGTATTAGATCCACCCTGAAAGAAGGCACTTTGCAGTTGCAGAAACTGGGGCTTCCAAGTTCTAGCAATTTTCTCCACAATATTTCTAGAAAAGAGGGTTAGAATAACTCACCTCAAGGAGGTGTATATTTTGATGGAGAAAGATTCCATATTAGAGAAGTTTCACTTTTCTACCATGGAACACTGTGGGAAGGAACTAGGGAAAAAACTATGAAAATACGGAAGGAAATAGCGAAGGAACTAGGGAACTAGTGAAGAAGTGATATTTTATAATGGATAGTTTGGTTGGTTAACTTAAGAGATATAGTGTTTTGACTTTAATGTAAAGGTGGAATTTTATAATGAGTAGTTTGATGGGTTAACTTAAGGGTTATAGTATTTTGAGCTTAGTGTAAAGGGTTTGATGGTTTTTTTTAAGTTAACTTTTTTATGTGTTTTATTTAATGTTTTATTAAATTAAGGATTATAATTAGAGTTGATGAGTTTATAGTGGATGCTAATTGGGAAATGCAAAAAAGCGTTAAAGAATTTCTTTATGTAGTTTAATTTGAGAAAAAAAGAAACCCCTTAAAAATATCTAGATTTAGTTATTATTATACAAATTTATTTATTAGATATGGCTAGACGTAACATGATAACCCTTATGTGCATACACAGGGGTTTGATCCCAACAAGTTCACTTCATTTTCACTCCCTTTCCATTTGGAAAAGACCATTTTGGATAAGTAAGTTTGTTTCTCATAAGGAGTTAAAAATTCTAGAATGATAACTAAGATCACTTGTATTAGGAATTACTAGCAATAAAATATAACAATAATATGTGAGAAATAAACATTAAAAGAAACATTTGCATAGACACAACCATTTATCCTGGAAAACTCCATCCATGGAAAAACTAGCACCAATGAAGTTCTTCATTAACCTAGCCAAAACGGGCCAACCGAGCTAAGTGAGATAGTCACCACTCACCTCCAAGCAACTTTACAATGGAGACTCATTAACCCTTATAAAGGATTCCTGTTATGGAGAGAAATTCCTATGGCTTGGGGTACCACAAAAAACAACTTGACTCCAGAAATCAATCCTTCCCAATATGCAATAGAAATTAAATGTCTAACACTAAAGGATCAGACCTCATACCTTATTCCGGACGGTTGAAGTAGATCCTCGTTGAGCTTTCCAATCTTCAGCTTGAATTGATAGATTACTTCCTCAACAACAAGTAAACAATACAAGCATTCTATATATCATGGTGTTAGATATATTCTAGCATATGTAATCAATAATGTATAAGCATTTGACATAATCCCATGGATAAAATATTCATTCAAACACACATTAGTGGACAGGTAAAGATATTTCTATTAATATAAATCAGAGATTACAAGATACAACCTCTGATGGCATGTCTGTGAATCGGAGAAACCGAATCCCCCACTTTGGCCTCCACCACCTCAATCCTCCATTCCTCTATAGCAAGCTCACAAGCAAAAAGCAAGCTTGGGAAGAACACACTAGTGCTCCAAGGGACAAAGGGATGCAGACTCAAGCATAAGTTCCTGCAACAATGGACTATAGTTTCTTTGCTCTCAATTCTCTCTTCTTACCTTCAATGTACCAAGGGGTTCCTTATATAGCTTCCGAAGGGGTAATGAAAGGTCGAATCCGAGCGATCTCAAGGAATAGGGAAGGCCAGGAGTCAAATGAGTCAGATCCATGTCAAGAAAAACTCCAAAAGGATTTGGATTATGCACACATCCCAATGTATGTGGTTTTAGTGGTCAAACCCGTGTATATACGCGCTTATAGGTTTAAAAGTCACGTGTATCATTTTTCACATGTTTTTAGGGATGATCAAGGAAACATCAAAGGACAAAAAATGGTCCATAGGGTCCAAGGAGTTTGCAGCGGGACAGGAGAAGGCCATACAAAGTGTGATTCACCTAGAGTGGTGAAATCATCTATAACAGATGCCCCCTAATGTGTGAGGTCAGAGGGGTCATACGATGGCCGAAATACATTATAATTCCATCCCATAAGTGGAGTGATGAAGGATCCCAAATGGAAGACCAGCCACCCAATTAGCATAGTACACTAATACAACTCTACACATAACTGCAAGTACATATAGCAATCCCGGATACATAAGAGTACAATGGCCATGAATAGGCATGATACATGATATCACATATGTGGTCATCGCCACGTACAATATACATAGATCAGAATCTCCATGACGAAGATATACAAAGGACCATGATCTCCATAATGGCTGAAGATATAACAGATCAAGATCTCCATAGTGGCTGGAAATATCTGACATATACTGGAATCAAGTCACGAGAGTTGAAATCTCATGAACATTGGCATGATCAAGGCGGTAGCATATAAGAGATGCCACCAATCTGGAAAGTCTTCTACACAAATTGCTACGAGTACATGTCCTACTATGAGAATAAAGGTGTCGAGGTCGAACATAGTAGTCCATCATTTGATTACCGATCATTAATGTATACCGTTAACAGATGCGAGATCACCCACTGATAATGAAAATGGGAATCAAGGTACTAGAGTGCAAACTAACAAGTGTGAATAAATGTGTTGAGGTCAAACACTTGAGAGGATCCATCGATCAGGGGACATTGATGTATTCCCAAAAACCATCGATGGCGAGAGAACCTGCCACTGATGACTGCAAGTCTCAAGGAACTCAAAATGACTCTAGATTCCAATCCCAGAATAAATGATCTAAAGTCGATGGGATGAAATCCATTGGAAGGAGGGAATTAAGGCATCCCCCATCATCCAACACGAGGTACTCAGCAAAGTTGTATAATGTGGAAGGACTCGATCATAAGGTGCATGAACCAGTAACTGTACTAAGAATGATCGACATGCAAAGTCAAGATAATTGAGGAATGTCCGACTCAGGCTTCAACTTCCTTCGAACAAGAGCATAATGGCGTATGGTGACTGAATGAAGGAAGCATAGACTTGATATACAAACTGGGACATCTCTATGACATAGGAGGCATCAACAGAGGCTCCATAGGGACTAGAAGCTTAACCAATTGGTGGAGATAAACTTAGATAAATGAGTACAGCTCCTAAAGTCAAACTATAACCCAACCAATGGATGTGATAGACAGTGCTTTATTCGAAGGCGACATGACTCGACAGCTGCCACAGATAACATATTTCCTTGTCCAACTTTTTGGTTTTTTTATTTTTTTTGGACTTTTTCAGTTATCTAAAAAGCTTGAAAAAAAAATAAAATAGCTTTATAGTTACATACTAGGAGGAGACGAGTGTCATAAGGGAAAAAAAACTAGTTCCAAGCAGTGGCAAATACCTATGCTCAATGCAAGGACACATGTGTAGGATATCGACACTCGGGGGAAAATCCCCTCCCGGTAAAAAGGGAATCAAGCTACGAAGGATATAAAAAATGGATCTGCATGGCTAGACATGAGACAAGCTTAGGCTATATGGCTGAAACACAATTTCAGGGAAGACGACATAAAGATCAATAAGGTAGGAAAAGCTCATGATAATGCATTCACAACTTGACATGAGGGATTCCTGAGGGAAATAGGCCAGCAAAAGATCAATAGGAGTATTAGGCTCTTGCGAAATGTCATGGCAGTACTATACAACAGACTCCCACACCCTAAAGGGGAAAATGTCAGCATGGGCACCAAATACAAATAAGGCGCTAACTAAGGGAACCCATGTAAGGTGAAGCTCTACAACTCATATCATGCCACTTCTAAAGCAGCAAGAAGGTTCTGTGACATAATAGAGTGGGTTCGTACCTAAGGTCATGATGAGATGGTCATAAGGTTATGCAAAATGTAAATGGTGGTGAAACCTAACCTATATGCCAGTTTTGATATGATACCTGAGATCGGCATGAAAGGGTCAATCCAATGGCTGAAACGGCACTGAAAAAGGTCCTCTACATCAGAAATATGTCAAAAACAGTCCAAAATGATTAGAAATAGTCAAAACTATAGGGAAGGGGGTAAAAATTTTCAAATATTTGAAAATTTTCTATAAATAGTAAGCAATTCAAATATTATAAATCATTTGAAACTTTTACCCATTTGAGCTCTGATTTTCAACAGCGAATTCCAGGACATCCAGCCGGTGGAATCCACTACCGTTTCTTCCAGGTATTTACTCATGCTCTCCTATTTCATTTTGATATAATTTTTATGAATTTCCATGGTCAAATAAGGTTTCTAGGCCAACCCAAAATGGGCGCTGCGGCCCACACAAAAATTGAGGGTTTTTTCAATAAACTAATGGGAAAATTTGCAATTTCTTGTACAGGATGGTCCTAGAGTGGAGAGAGCATGAGCATGGTGAAGTAGAGGAACCAGTAAGGGCCAATCTAATGCCTCAACAAGCTCTATGTGCATGCAAACTCTACAAGTTTTAGTGTCTTGGTGGTTTGAAGGCCAAACCAAGACTATTGCAGATGCTGGTGGATTACTGGGATCCAGACTTGGAGTCCTTCCATATAGATGGTATGTCCCTCACCATAGAGGTGGAGGACATATATTTCATTATTGGGATTTCTATACAATGGGAAGTGGTGAACCTTCGGTCTCGTGGCGAGCCAGGAGGTGGCCTGACTGTTGACAAGTACATTATGGTGTACCGTTATCCAGACATAGAGAAGGTGGGGAGTCAGGTCTCTACCAATGCTATACAGGTGCTTGACACTAGGTAGGATAGCAGGCTTGGCATCGCTCCACCAGGCCTCGCGGCCTCTGATGTTCTATGCAGTGGAGTGCATGAGACCCACAATTTACGACTAGAGCACTACACTACTGAGCAACATGAAACATTAGCTTAGTGAGTGTAAGGCAGGCAGAGTGCGGAACTTTGGGTTCAGCAGTATTTTGAGCACATTTTTCTTCGAGCATGTTCTAGGATTGAGCCCCAGAGTGGACGTTCCTCTTCACGGGGCTCGAGATCCAGCCCAACGGCATTGGCCAGATGCTATGCACAGACTGGGGGTTGGTAGGGTGGCCAACCCTTATCCCGCTGAGTTCTTTCTGTGGTGGCAACGAGAGATAGTTTCCATCGATGACTACCGCTACATAGGGATAGATTTCCGGGGGGGACCCGGACATGCCGTTACCACTAGGATCGGCATATGGCGATATAGGTAACGAATCTCGACCCTCTCTTTTTAAATTTTGAGTTATTTAATTTTTTTTGTATTTTCTTGATTATATGGAATCAAAAAGACATATTTTTGGGTGATGATACATAGTGACATCTACCATTTGTGTGTAGATGTGGGACCACGACGGCTAGAGGGCTTCCCTCATCATAGACGGAGGGGAAGAGGAGATGACATCATGGGTGTGGATGCGGAGCGAATGCTCTAGAGCATTCATACCAACTTTGTGAGATTGACACATAGAGTTCCCATGGCGCAAGTCGAGGACTTGCCTGAGGCTATGTAGCGGCAGGTGGTTGGTGTACCACATGCATGGGTGCGTTTATTTCGACGGTTGGTTAGAGCCGTAGTGACCTTCCATGATCACAACCCTCCTCCTCCTCCACAGGATTAGACACTTGGGAGTGTATACATTTTGTACGACTATGTATTATATGATGGTGGCTTGAAATCCCCAATTTTTTGTATGTATATCACATTTTTTTATGTATATATAAATTTTTTTAAGGTGATCAATTTATTTATTTACATGTGTAAAAATTGTGTTTGTGATTAATTTATTGTGAATGAAACAAATGTCAATCTAACACGTAGTTAGCATATGAGTCAGCAACCTGATTATTATTTCTTGGAATATGTATATATGTTATATTGTCAAATTGTCATTCTAACAATCTCACATGTAAGAATATTCTCAATAACGTCGGATCTCTAACATGGTACAAACCATCGAGCTATGACACTACAAACTATGAATCAAGATGTAGCCCAAGAGATAGAATGCCATGTAAAATGGCATCCCGTAGAAGCTCGATAACGGCGTTGTATTCAGCAATATTGTTGGAAGATGGCCGTAGACATACACCTCCTGAAGACAGTACTTGACCCATAGGAGTATAAATCACCCAAGCAGCAGAGGTTGAGTGTTGAGTGTGACGGCTTGCACCATCTACAAATCCTATGTAGGTGGAAGATTCCATTGACATCTGCCAAAAGAAACATAAACTAATCACAAACCCAATCACGATAAGAAAAAGACCTAACTATTCAAAGTTGTACAATAATATACAATAAGCAGCCTTGGCTAAAGATTATGCATAGTATTTCTTGAGATAGAGCCCATTTCTAGGATCTTCCAAGGCCGTTCCTTCGTAATCCACCAACTCATACACACCCTTCTCTACCACACACTTGACCACGTAAGGACCACGCCACATAGGATTAAATTTCCCTGTCCCCAAGGGTTCTTTCGGTTGATCGCACAAAAGGACAAAGTCTCCCTCACTAAACCTCCTTGGACAGACAGATTTATCGTACTGGACCTTTACGCGACATTTATTGACTTCTAGAGCCACCAAGGCATCCCGACACTGCTCATCAAGTTGCTCAAGGTGAACCAAATGCTCCTCCAATGGGGAAGTGTCCGGTAAGAGTTCTATAGCTATATTCAATGAAGGAATTTCACATTCAACCGACAATACACTCCATGTACAAGTTGATATGGAGAAAAACCAGTGGCAATCTTAACAGCGGTTCGATATGCCCACAAAGCTGGATATAACATAATGTGCCAATTATTCTTGCTTTGTGTGATGGTTCATTGGAGAATGGATTTGAGTGATCTATTCACTGCCTCTACATGTCCACTCGCTTCGAGGTAGTAAGAAGAGGAGTGCTCTTGGTTATACCCTAACTTGGATGCCAACTCTTCCATCATACGGTTCTGAAAGTGCGAGCCATGGTCAGTGACAAGGTCTTTCGGAATCCCAAACCGAGTAATAATTTGGTTGAACACAAAGTGAGCAGTTGTCTCATCATCAGATTTTACTATAGGCATAGCCTCAGCCCATTTCGTGAAATAATCAATAGCCACTATAATATGATGGTGCCCCCCAGCCAAAGCTGGGTTGCAATCCATAAAATGAAGCCCCCACTTAGTGAAGGGACCGGCGGTGATAATGGGATGTAACAGGGTAGGTTTCGAGTGCATATTACATACGAACACCTGGAAAGGGTGGCACCTCTTGACCGCATCAACACAATCCTTAAATATCGATGACCAAAAATAACTCACTCTCAAAATATTTTGAGCTATAGAAAGCCCAGATAAATGACCACCACACGCCCCTCCATGGCAATCATTCAGCACTACCTCAGTCTCTTCATGAGTTAAACAACGCCATAAAATGGAATCTATCCCATGGCGGTACAAAGTATTGTCCACTATAATGTAGTTCTTAAAGATGTGACATAATCGTCGTCGTTCATCTTGCCAGAGGTGAGTAGGGGTCTTCAGTGTTTGTAAATATATTATGATATCCCCATACCATGGGTCTAACATTGAGATTAAGAAGATGTGTTCATCGACAAACGTATCTTCACAAACCAACTCCTCTGCCTCGCTCGGGAAATCCGATATAAGCTCTGCAAAAATTAAATACTTCTTTGACTTTGCTGAAACAAACTTGAAATTGAATTCTTGCAGAACGACAATCCATTTATTATATTTTCCCCCAATCATCCTTCGGGTGAGGACGAATTGAAATGGATTGACATGGGCAACAACCAAGGTCTGGCGAAGGAGAATATAATATCTCAATCGCTGAACTACATGTATGGTAGCTAAAGCAAGCTTCTTGACATGAGAATAATGAATCTCTACATCAATAAGGTTTCGACTCAAATAATATATGACATGCTCTTGGAGCTCCTCATCCTCTTGAACCAAAACCATACCAATCATCTCTAAGGATGCGGCCACATATAACAGAAAATCACGGCTATAATCCGGAGGACTAATCACTGGGGCCGATGCTAGGGCTTGCTTGAGTGCATCGAAGGACTCCTGGGCTCGCTCATTCCAATAAAAGGGGGTGTCCTTCTTCAAGAGATGCATGAAGCCTCTAGTCAAATTGGAAAAGTTGATAACAAATCTTCGTAAGAATTTTTCCATGCCTTGCAAACACTGAAGATGACGAATATTCTTCGGGGGAGACAATTGAAGTATTGTCTCAACCTTCAAAGGGTCGACTCTTATACCCTCTTTAGAAATGATGAATCCTAACAAATTCCCTGACTTCACACAAAAGATGCACTTATGAGTACTTAATCTAATCGAATAGTGTCATCATCTTTCGAATACCAATCTCAAGTGATAGGGATGACGCATTCTCATGCGAGAATGAACAGCAAGGTCATCCAAAAATACCTCGATAATTGACTTGAGATCATGGAAGATCAAGGTCATTTCCCACTGAAATGTAACTCCGTCGTTTTTAAGGTCGAAAGGAATTTTCTGATATGCAAACATTCCCCAAGGAAAAATAAATGCAGTCTTATGTTGGTCCTCAGGTTTAATCTGTATCTGATTATATCTAGAAAATTCGTCCATAAAGGAGAACACCTCGCTACCCGCACACTCATCCAAAATATGATCTATAAATGGTGTGGGGAAGTTTTCCTTAGGACAGGCACGATTCAAATCATGGAAATCAGTACATATGTGGATCGTTCCCTGCTTCTTATCAACCGAAACAGGGTTTGAATCCCACTTCGTCAAGGGAAAGGGATAGATGAAACCGGCTTTCAACATCTTCTCTATCTCTTCCTTAATCGCAGGTGTTTTCCTAGGATTCACCACATGTAAACATTGTCGAACAGGCTTAGAGTTGGGGTAAGTCTTAATCTTGTGCTCGACAATACGATGGTCAATACCTGGCATCTTGTCGTAAGACCAAGAAAAAATATCACGGAATTCCCTAAATAGCTCGGTGTATTCTAGAATCTCAGCATGGGAACATTCCACCCCAATATAGACATTCTCTATCGTGCCAGGACTGCGAGAGATGTTGATAGGAATCATTGAAGATATGTTTTCCATGTTTCCATTAGCCATCGGACCAGGAGAGCTTAATGGAACCACAGGACTACCAACTCTCTGACTAAGAACCACCCTAAAATCCTCACACTCCAAGCGGTCAAGCTCTGGAATAAAGTACGATCTATGATGGAGTTCCTCCCATGGTGGCTCAACTCCTGACATAGCCTCAATAACCGCCTCATCTGAAGGGAAAACCATATCAAGGTAGTCGTGTGCATGAGAAGATTGTACTGCCCATGCCGGCAGCACATAAGGGTCCTCCTCCTCCGTCCGCGAAGAGGAAGGACTCGGCTCTGCAACACACTTGATATTAGCTTGATAAGCTATCATAGTTGTAGGAAACGGCACGTTCGTCTCGACGAGCTCACTCAAAGTACTCGGTGTAGGAAGAATCCAAGGATCTTCCCTATGACTCGTGCGAAAAGACACCGATGTCGTAGATGTCGAAGCCTCATCGGAACTAGATCCTATCATGAGGATCGGTGCAGGACAACTAAAGCTTCCCATGAGGGATGGATATATGCCTACAACCACACTCCCAGTTGCCGACTGAGAGTGCTCAACGATCGGGGTCGAAGTTCTCGAAGATGCAGTAACAGACGGATTCTTGAATGTCGTTTGATCAATTGTTACGATCTTCCCATTATGTGGAAAGCATACAACGCGGAACAAGGAAGAAGCAACGGCTTGCATACTATACATCTAGTTCCTACCCAGCAAGAGATTGTAGTCAAGGGGCACATCAACCACCTTGACCTCTATCGCAACGGTCTTCCCTCCCAAATGGACTTTAAGGGAAGGAAGGATGTCGTTCAGCCTAAAAGATCTCCCATCAAAAGCAGTTAACATAGTTGCTGATTTAGACAGCTCAAGAGAACCCAGACCCTTCCAACAGGATAAAGACATCACAGAAGCAGCAGTGCCCTCGTCAATCACAGTGCGTTTGATGGTAATATTAAGACATTATACATGAACCAAAAGAGACACATAGTAGGGCAAGCGAGGCTGAAGTCCTACGGTTTCAAATTTGATCACAGAGGAAGAATCATCATCCTTCACACCAAGGGCAGAAAGCAACGCCTTCCTTTGCAAAGGAAAACTCTGAAGCACTTCCAATGCAGACATCGCACAAGGAGTGTGGCCCAAATCCTCAACAACTAAATAGTTCTGGGCGAATCGAGAATTTGGATTATTCCCTGAACACTTAAGGACTCCCTTAGGAATGCAAGGTACAGTCTCAGGTTTATCCATAGGTTTCTTAATGCGCAAAGGGGACCCTGGTGGATCAGGCTCTTTGCCTGGGCTGGGTTGTGACGAACCATAATCTTTCGCATGGGTCACAACTTTCACAACACGGACCATGTTAATGCACCCATGACCACTACCCTCCGGCGGATCATGATCATCACCAGACTGGTCATGGGACTCCAAGTTCATATTTTGATTATGCGGTAAAGGGTTAGTTAGCACAGCTAGGCCCTGTGCCAAGAATCTCGAAGCTTCGTCAATACGAGGGCATAAGTAAGTGAGGTGATCGTCCTTACACAACTTGTGAGAGAACTTAACCTTACATTTAACTTGCTTGTCCCCCACAGCATTTTGGCTATTCTTGTCATTATTGTTAGCATTCTCATTCTTATTCCCACCCTTTTGATTATTTTTACCCTTTTTTCTATTCCGTCCGGGCTGCTAGTTACCCTTCTGGTCTGATGATTGCATAGAAAGTGCACTCATCGTTTGGGTGGGTTGATATGAATTCGTAGCTTGTCCTGAAGCAGATTGGTTGATTGACAATTGACTAACTTGTTTTTCAACCGAATCCATAGGTTTCGCACTTGCACAACCCACAATGCCATCGGCATGTGGTCTGGGTTTGACTTTGGGATCGAAACTAGAACGAGGAGCATTGGGAATAATCTCATACAACAAACCGGACTGAGCATAAATCAAGTCCAGTTCCTGTGCCCTAAAAATTGCTTGTTCCTCATTCTGCACTCCGGATGTGGAAACATCCTTCACTATATATGGCAATAACGACTTGAGGAACCACTCGAGGAGGAACTCCGGTGATATAAAATATTTAATTAACCTCTTCCTTCTACGCCACTCTTGAATATGATCAGAGATATGTGTGGATTTATCTTGCCAAAATGTCAACAAGAGTTCAGTACCAATGTCATAACACACTGGTAGATGGAAGTGATTAAGAAAATTCATCACAAGGTCGTCGAACAAAGCGAAAGTTCCCCTAGGTCACTCTATATACCACTTCGCGGCAGGCCCTATAAGGGTGCGTTGAAATAGTCTCAAATGGACTAAGTCCTAATGTAAGGAATTCGAAGAGCACCATAGGTGAAATGTAGTAACATGTTCGCTCGGATCTTCTCTCCGTTTTCCCTCGAACTTAGGTATTTCTGAAGGAAGCTTGGTAGGGACAGCCGGCCAAGCCGGGTCATGAGCCATAGGATCATTCATCAATCTCGATAATTCAGGAAGATTGAGCGCCGCGAGGAAAGGGAGCCTAGGATGATGAGGTCGATGGGCCGCTCCCTGATTCATATAGGGCTGATTACCACCATGGCCTTGGCCATAGTGTCCTCCTCCCGTATAACCCCTATAGGGTGGCATGGAAGCACCATAGTGCGATGGACCTTAACTAGTAGGAGCTACAAATCCATAATTAGGAGAGTAAGTTGGTTGTTGATACCCACCTCCATAAGGTGAAGAACCCTGTGCATACTGCATCCCATAATAGGGTCCATAAGTCATCGCATGTGATACCCCATGAGACACTCCATATGTAGGAAGATACGCTCTGGAAGTAGGGATATACATACTGAAAGTAGGGATGAATGCCCCAGAAGTAGTAACATAACCTCTAGAAGTATGAAAATAGCCTCCTGAAGCAACAGGTGGTATGTAAAACTGAGACACAATCAGTCTAGTAACCGCAGTATGGAACTGACTTGTAGCCATGTGCCAGCTCGAAGGACCATGCGAATAAGGTGGAGGATGTACTTTTGAAGAACTAGGGACGGAGGATGAAGGAATATTAGTAATAATGTACGTGCTACCACCTATCATCACCCATCTCGGATCTGGTATTCTAATTGGATCGCTAACTCTAGAACTAGGTGGGATATGTGATGTAACTTCCACCACTGGGACATAAGGTGCAATGTGACTAGTGATCCCAAACCTCTCCGCATGGTAAGGAATGAGAGTGCCCCCAGGCATAGTGTTAGGCTCGAAGTCGGATTCGACATGAAATGCCAAATCATATGTAGGGAAACAAGACATAGCATAACTACCGTAGCTAGTGCTGGAAGGTTCAAAATGAGTGTCAGCATCCTCCAGCATTCCATACCGGTAACGTGTCAATGGGGAATCAACCCTAGAGTGAGTAGGTCTATCGTGCATAGTTCCTATCTCCAAAATCATGGGACCTAACTTAGCCAAGTCGGGTGAAGGATTGTAAGTAGGAGTAAAATCCCCATTGTCTACACGAATGGGAGAAGGTGGTTCAGGAATACCTTCTAAATGGTCTCCCATGCTGTGTGAATCAATGTGCAAAATAGTCCGCCTGGACTGTCTAGGTTTCTCTCCCAAAGGAGGAGGAGAAGTAGAAGGCGGGAGTCCTGCTAAATGACGAGAATGGTGAGGAGCCGCACCCGAATCCATAATGACTCCAAAAAATAGAAAAGACTCTCTATTTACATAAACCCTAGGCCAACTATCATGCACAGAGCAATCACTAATAAAATCTAAAGCTAAATGCAGGAAAACAAGGGCTGGATAAATGAGATCCCGAATGAAGCAGGTATGTCTTTCCTAGGAGAGGCTAGAGACTCCCATACACAACAAGCAGAGGTACGTAACCAATTACTGTGGCCCTCATGTTCAATGCGTAAAGCGACTATGCTGTCCGACCCCAACCTGGCTGGGACACCCACAGAATAACCCTTGCAAAGCACCCCATTGATATCCTAGGTAAGGACACTAAGGTCACCTCAATATCATCAATGCTCAGGCGGACAGTCGCAGGAGGGATTGACCGTATGGGCAGGGTAGCAAAGCCCGAAACTCTCGAAAGAGCCTCCAGATATGAATACAATCCTGGAAATATATCCGGTGCTACTCAGTTATGACTAGGGGTCATCCCAATCAATAACCGCTCACATTGCCTCGTGCTTAACTCCCTTTTGAGCGGAGGATCCTGAGAAACACTGGTTATACCAAGGATTTCGCACACTCACCTGGACAGACACATACATGTTGTTGTTTAATGATCTTAGATAATTAACTTACAATGAACTATTCCAAGATCCTAAAACCTAAGCTTGTTTGTGCACCCTAGAAAAGAAAAGAGTGTAATTCATTTTAATTTAGCGTTGATTTTAATTGTCTTTATTACTCAAAAAAGGGATATGACCGTGCAACTAATGGTGTTAAGACGCAACATGAAGTAAAATGCACACCTAACAATCAATGCAAATGCATTGTGTCCATGAAAACAAGGTATGCTACTACGTGAAATGCACAATTTTTGTTCAAATGATGAATGCAAATTTTCCTATATGAAGTCCTAACTAGTACTCCAAAGCAAATCTAGTGCAAGTACAATGCAAAGATGCAAAATGCAATACATGATGATAAGCAAATGTTTTTTGATTTTTTGAAATAAAATGAGATGCAAAAAGCAAAAGAATGATTCTACGAGCCCTAGACTCTACCAGCACACCCAAACGGCATTCAAGCAAAGTACTAAGGTAAAATAACTCTAATGCACTAATCTCAAACAAAAAATCAAAAATGCCATGACAAGAACCTTCTTAAAAAAAAATTTAGCCTAAAAAAAATGTTCCTGGTCAGAAACAGAGGTCTAAACAGACTCAGGAAGTGCCAAAGGAGACTCAGCAAATATCAGAATTCACCCAACAACCAATTAACTCCCACAAAAAGGCAAAAGAAAGGGCATACGCGACTGTTCGCAGTAAACCCACGTGTATACGTGGAAATTGTAGAGAAACCCGCATGTATACGCGACTGTGAGTTAAAAACTCGCGTACAGGAAGAAAGGTGCATAAAATCAAGGCAAACAGATAGGCTAAGACAAAATTCACACCAATCAGACACTACCAAGCATACATGCCCCTAGCACCAACACAGAAACACGAGATAAAGAGCAATTCAAATTCATTGAATGCCGCTAAACAACCCCCAAAGGACAACTACTAGGAACTCCCCAGTGGTGTCACCAATTCTGTTACGGAGAGAAATTTATATGGCTTGGGGTACCACAACAGATAGATTGACTCCATAAATCAATCCTCTCCAATATGCAATAGAAATTAAATGTCTAGCACTAAAGGATCAGACCTTGTACCTTATTCTGGATGGCTGAAGTAGATCCCCATTGAGCTTTCCAATATTTAGCTTGAATTGATAGATTACTTCCTCAACAACAAGTAAACAATACAATCATTCTCTATATCATGGTGTTATAGCTATTATAGCATATATAATCAATAATGTATAAGCATTTGACATAATCCCATGGATAAAATATTCATTCAAACACACATTATTGGAGACGAAAAGATATTTCTATTAATATAAATCAGAGATTACAAGATACAACCTCTGATGGCACGTCTGCGAACCAGAGAAACTGAATCCCCCACTTGGGCCTCCACCACCTCAATCCTCCATCTCTCAATAGAAAGCTCACAAGCAAAAAGCAAGCTTGGGAAGAACACACTAGTGCTCCAAGGGACAAATGGATGCAGACTCAAGCATAAGTTCCGGAAACAATGGACTATAGTTTCTTTGCTCTCAATTCTCTCTTCTTGCCTTCAATGTACCAAGGGGTAATGGAACGTTGAATCCGAGCGATCTCAAGGCATAGGGAAGGCCAGGAGTCAAATGGGTCAGATCCATGTCAAGGAAAACTCCAAAAGGATTTGGTTTATGCACACATCCCGATGTACGCAGTTTTAGTGGTCAAACCCACGTATATACGCGCTTATAGGTTTAAAAGTCGTGTGTATCATTTTTCACATGTTTTGAGGGATGATCAAGGAAACATCAAAGGACAAAAAATGGTCCATAGGGTCCAAGGAGTCTATAGCGGGACAGGGGAAGGCCATACAAAGTTTGATTCACCTGGAGTGGTGAAATCAGCTATAACACTTCCTTACATGCAATACCACAAGCTACAAGAAACCATGTGCTAGACCCAAACCACCATTGACACATTCCAGAGTCAAGGTTAACCCTAAGAATACCCCTTTTAAACATGATTTGGAGTAATGAACAACCCCACTTAAAGTTTTAGCGAGGAATTCCACATACACCCCCTATCACCTAGGTATACCTCCCAAATTTATCGACAAGATACCGGGGGTATGCATGCCTTACAAGGTCTTAAAACCATATTCCCATTTACATGAAAACTACTCCATCAATTTTTTTTTAGGTGTCTTCATGTTAACTATACCATCGCCATCCATTACTTTATCCTCTCACTTTTCCATGCGTTATTTCTTGCTTGCCATGCCATGCCTTGCATTCTTCAACATGCTTCTTTCTTTTCCATTGCTTGTCTACACATATTTTAGTTCATCTAGTTCTTGCATATCCGTCCCTTTCTCCAATGTTCTAGGTAACTCATCGATGGGGAACCCTACTCTAACAGATCATCGGAGGACACGTGTCTCAACGCCTCACGTAGAATGATGTGATAATCACTTTTTTGTTCATAATGTAACTTTAAAAGATATTCTTCATTGCATTATTTGTATTATTATTATTATTATTATTATTATTTGTTGTACTTTTATTGTACCTCCTTTCGGGGATGTTTTCCATTTGATTGGAGATGTCATTAATGTAATTTGTCATTTAAGAGTTGAGGTGAAACCTTTGTTGTAATTTTGAGAAATAGTGCCCAAAACTATATGTATAAAATGTACTTTTGAGTCTCCCTAGGAAAGGTCGATATAGCATGGTCCAAAAGTAGGCCCTATTGGACCAAAAGGTCACACAAATAGAGAATATAAATAGGGAGGATCCCTCGTTGATTTGTACACACTCCAATATAAAGAATAAGGATAAGAATACCACAAGAATACAGGTTCACTGGCAAAGAATAAGAAGAAGAAACCAAAGACATGTTATCTTTTAGTTTTCTATATCAGCCTCACATTGTACTAACTTACGAATCTATACAAAAGAAGTTCCTAGGTTTTCTCCCTTGTGGTTTCCGAGGATAAAATATTTGTATATTTATTTATGTTGTCCTTGTCTATATTTCAATGATCCTATTATATTATATTAAATATATAATATATTCTAATTAAATGGAAAACTCTAACATGAAATTAGAGCCACCCTGAAAAAAGGCACTGTGCAGTTGCGGAAACTAGGGATTCCAAGTTCTAGCAAATTTCTCCACAAAATTTCCAGAAAAGAGGGCTAGGATGACTTGCCTCAAGGAGGTGCATATTTTG
Organism: Pseudotsuga menziesii; assembly: GCA_001517045.1. Lineage (NCBI taxonomy): Eukaryota > Viridiplantae > Streptophyta > Pinopsida > Pinales > Pinaceae > Pseudotsuga > Pseudotsuga menziesii. The sequence goes on from LPNX010207955.1 coordinate 256,205, forward strand.
GTGGAGAAAGAATCCATATCATAAAAGTTTCAATTTTTTATCGTGGGACATCGCAGGAAGAAACTAGGGTATCAAGTTTTTTGAAGTTTCCATTCATATTTTTTGGAAATAGACCTCACTAGACAACAAACGTCAAGGAGGCACATATTTATATCCAGGAATACTTTCAAGTTTCCAAAATAGAAAAAATAGGGTTTCTCTATGGAACCCTGGGTCAACCAAAGAAAGGAGCTACTTGGGAATCTCAAATTGTTAAGATTTATTTCTTTGCTATTTCCATTGCGGGTTCTCATATCAAAATGATGAATAACACTAAGCTTGAGAACAAGCTTGAAGGAGATGAAAAATTACAAACATGGAAATATAGAATCTCTATTATCCTAGAAGAGAATGATTTGGACAAATATGTCACTGCGGAGATTCTAGAACCAAAGGGAGATGATGCCAAGGATACTCACAATAAGAACATGATAAAATCCAACAAGATAATTTCATACTAAATAAAAGATCATCTCATCCCACATGTATCAACATTGAATACCTCGAACCAGATGTTTGATGCTTTAATCAATCCATTCAAAAGGAAGAACATCAACTAGAAGATGACCTTGAGGAATCAACTCAAGAATGTGAAGATTCAACAATCAGAAACCATTGAGTCCTACTTCACTAGGGTTTCTCAAATTAAGAAGAAATTATAGGTCATTGGAAGTTGATGATGATCAATACCTAACAACACATGCAAAGAACAATAGAAGGAAGAGGTAGGATCACCCTCATATAAGGCCCTAAAAATTCAAGAAGAATCATAGACCTCAAAAGTACTGCTCCAATATAAGATGTTTCACATGTGATGAGAAAGTTCACTTTGCAACAGATTGTCTGAGAAACAATGTATCCACCAAGACCATAAACAATAAGAGGCATCATGATCATATTGCAGAAGAGGATGGACCAGAAAGGAAAAGAAGAGGCATTTTTTTTCTTGTAAGGCATATATTTTCCTTACAGAAACTTTCTTTGGAATTCCTTGACCCTTCACTTGGTTCCCTTGGCTATCTGTACACAATATTTTTGTAAGCAATCGAGCATGACATGGTGCTGTTCCAACTAGTCCATGCTGATAAGTATATCGTACAATCCTAAGGTTAGGATATTCAAGTTTACATTTGTAGGAAAACCATTTAGGTTTACTTCACAATCTTTAACTATTTTCGAAACTTTCTTTTTTATACGAGTGGCTAACTAAACCAGCCAAGGTTTATCATGTTTTACTTTCTGTAGTTTTCATTCATCAACAATTTTGGGTGAAACATAGCTCCAGCAAACACCGAGGTCAATAAGTATTGAAATAGAAGTGTTCAAGATATTACCTTCTATCTCAACCATGGTAGCTTTATTGTATTCCTGTCGGCCATCCAAAGATGCATAAATCTGTGGGGTTCCAACTATCTCCTCTATGGTTGGTTCTTCTTGTAAGCTGTAAAAGACCCCATTGGTCTTGTTCTTACAATATCGGACATAATGAGGCCCGCTGCACTTCCAACATTTGATATGTATCGGGGTAGCATTGGCTCCCCCAGCAGCTACTAGCCTGTTAGCATTTGGAGCTGATACGTATGGTTTCATACCTAATTTATAAAAGTTCTTGTTCGCTGGAAAACTATTGTTTTGTTTCCTGTACGCTGGTGGGTTAAACCCTAGTTTGCAATTATCAGAGAAGTTTCTAGACTTGTCTATATTTTTTTTCATGATATCTTTCCTTAACCGTCCTTACTCATAAGAGATCTTATCTTTGTGCAATGTGGTGTCCAATGTTTTAGGCATGTCGAACTCAATCCTTTCCTGAAAGTTAGGAGGAAGGCATCCTAAAAAATGTTGGGTTTTTACCTTTTCATCCTTGATGTATGGTACATAATGTAACATATATAGAAATATTTAATAAAAGCATCCATGGTCATGGATCCCATACGTAGTTCATGATACTCTTTTACTTTTCTGTTGAAGAATTGTTTCGACATATATTTTTCTTGAAATATTTTGCGTAATTTACTCTAGCGTATCTCCCTTAGCTCATATTTCTTGGTGTGTTTCAAATCTCTCCACCATCTTGCTGCTTTTCCATTTAAGTTATAGATGGAAAGCAAGCATTCATCTCGCTTGAGTAGTTATGAAGTCAAAAATATTTGCTCATAACCAGTATCCATTCTTCATAATTTTCTTCTGTGTTTACTTCACCTTCATAGGTTCGAGATCTTATTTTTCTAAACTCCCCCTATAGGTTATCATCGTTTCTTTCTCTCTTCTTGCATGGATAAAGAGATTCATCACTAGAAGGGCATGATGATCTCCTTCCTAAGCTTCAAAGGTACGTTCCTCTTTTTCTTCTTCTCTTTGGCTGTTGGCCCGTATGGTAAGGTTTCCTTTTGTACTTGTTTGTGGAATGAGTGGGTTTCCCCTGTGGGCTTCCTCCCATGATATTTCTCAGTAATGCTTCATTTATGGCTTGATGTTCCTTTCTATCATTCAGACAATATTCTCTGAAACTGTGCAATTCTGCTTGAAGATTGTGTATGGTCTTCAAAATATTAGAATTCAGTTCCACCACCATTTTTGCTTCCTGGGTGGGGTGTTTATCTTCCCTTACTGAGTCTCGTATTCTTTAGTGTTCATGATCTGAACTATTCTATAAAAATTTCCTGTCAATTGCAAATTTTAAATCACAGGAATAATTTCTGTTAGTTAACCATATTTACAAACATACTTTATTTTCTCTGCAGTGAGTGTTTGGTACACCCATTGGTCTCTTAGTGTTGAAACTGGGCTCTCATACCACTTGTAATGTCCCTAAAATTTGAAAAAAATAAATTATTAGGCTAGTTAGACACAACCTATTCCAGACATTATTTAAACTTACAGAATGTGTTGTACTCTATCGTACTGCTGAATTATCGTAAGTTGTTCTTACGTCTTACTCCCTTACTTCAGTTATGATTATTACTCTTTTTTACCATTTCTGTTTATGCTGTTGTAATGTTGATTACTATGGGATTCTTATGGTTATGCTTTGTTGTGTATGTTAGATTCTTTGATTATGTACTTCGTTATTATTTTACATGTGCTTACGTTGTATACCTGATTCTAACTTAACTTTGTTTCCGGAACCAAAGTGGGTTGAGTGGCAGGACTAGTTTTCCCATGTAACTGTGTGAGAGGTAAAAGTCTATACTTGTCTAGTGGGCTTACTTAGTTATATATGAACTAAGGAACTCTTAATATATTTACATGCAGGTGCACCTAATCATGATAAACTTGTTACAGAAAGCAGAACGTTTGGCCACTAGTGTTCATACTTTTAGCTAGTGACACCTATTTGTTGTCTATTACTCTCCCTTACAGACTTGTAGTATTGACAAGGTCAATACCACACCTATAATTGCATGACAGAAATCGGAATTTTTAATGGCATTTAATGTTCCTGGGGTAATTATTATCAACTGTTCATACCCTAGTCTATTTCTATTTACATATTTGTTTTATGATAAGTAATTAACTTAAACTTATGTTTTATTCTTTTACACATTCTACTATCGTTGGTTAAGACGAAACTTGGTCTTATGTATATACCACATACCATGGCATATTGCATATGCCATGGTCTTAGGATTAGAGCCTAAAGAGTTGGATGCATAAGGTCCTAAGGTTTAAACCCTAAGGTAAGTGATATACATGTTAAAGTTGACCTTGTATCCCTTTGGGGTGGCGAATATATATCATAGTTTATACCTATGCATATGATATCCTAGACCTTGTATTAAACCTTGGGTGGTGAATATATCATAGTTTTAAACTATGCGCAAGGGGTTTAAGACCTTGCATACCATGGAGGCATTCGATAATGCAATGCATGAGAACTATAGGGAAGTGAGTTTGGGTTTTGATAATGGCTAATAGGCTGGCACCATTAATGTGCATTATAGTGTTTGGTAGCTGAGACTTAGGGATTGGGTCATGATAGGCTTGGTCATTTTGCATCTCACTGCTTACCCTTTGCTCCTACATCATATGGTGAATGTGACTTCCATGTGGTTTTACAACATTCGTTGTTTGTTGGTAGCTTAATCCACAAATTCATACTTCTCATTATCATGTCTTGTTGTGGTTGCAGGTTACAGGGATGCCGAGGAGAGCCATGGTTCGTATATTTGCAAACAAGTCGCGGGAAAGGCCATTCCTTTACAATAAGCTTGTTAACAAGTTTACACTTGTCCTCTCTTGGATTTAATGGTTGAGACTGATTTTTATTTCATCACTGGTTTGGGTTTGCTTGAGTTATGGTTTCAAATGATCGTTTTTTTTTAGGGTTTGACAGTGGGGTTTTCGATGGATTTCAGGAATGTAATTTAAATAATGGTTTTATCCATGAAGAGAAACTTGGTTGATTTTACAGGCTCTGCGTACAATTGGAAATTCGTTGTTTTGATTTCTACGATGTAAACAGTGGTAGCACCATTACTTGCTATGGTGAAATGGCTAGAGGAAATACTGTGTATCTTGATTATGGTTTCAAATTACTGTGTATATAAACTTGTGTTACTTTGATGTTTATTATACTACAACGTTTCATTCTATGGTTACTATTTATGTGATTTATGTGGCATTCACCTACGTTGGATGAATTAAATAGTCAGCGTTGATGGCTTTTGGGGCCATGCCGTGAATGGAGTTGGAACCCACCATTGTGGCTGCGATAATGAATAGATTCAGACTTACAGTTGGTGCTTTTAAAGTGTAAATGAGATGTTAAGGAAGACCGTGGCTGTAAACCCTATGTGGCAATTCGTAGCTATGAGTGATTCGTTGATAGGGCATAAAATAGTTTATTTAATTTACTGTGAAGTTTATTTATGGGCCGTGGCCATGGATTTACAACATAAGGATTTGTAAAGGTCTTACGACCACTGTGTAATGATTTTAAGTTGGGTTTACAGCCTATGTGTAGTTGATACACTGGTTCTTTATAAAATATTTAGGACCCTACAAAGGTCAACCCTGGGCCGTTTACGATATTGAGGGTTTATTGTTTTCAATGGTTGCGATTTGGGCGTTTTGAATGTCCACGGGATTTGATCATGAGGCCTCCTTGCACTTGCATAATTCTTAATTTAATATGGTAATGATTTGTTGTTTATTTTATATATGTTTGTTGTAACTTAATTACTTCTTTTTAATGTTATGGTGGTCTTTAATGTAAAGGGCATCATATTTTATGTATGGAAATTGGCAAATGGGTGTCTACAGGATTTGTTCCTGTGACCTCGATACAAATGCTTGGTTATTAAATGATTTATGTGTATGAAGTAATTAATGTGGTTTTTATTTATATTGGGATTTGAAATTTATGGAGTACGATTCTTATTATGTACATTATGAAATTCTTAGATGGTATGGGTTATATTTTATGCAATAGCTTCTTAATGTTTGATAATAATATTATTTTCTTATAATTTGTAAAAGTAATTAGTATAGATATCTATATATAGTGGACCATTTAGGGTCTCATTTATTTGGTCTTTTAATTGGTTTATGACACTGTTTACTAATACAGACCTGGAAAGATCTTCGTTGGTTATTATCTTAGCTTTGAGTTTTTATGGTTAATTTTTAGGTGTATTTAGATTATTGATTTATTTTGGCATTTAAGTTCTTATTTCCTATCTCTTAATATATATATATATATACCATTTATTAGTTGACCTTTTTAAATTAATAGATTAGCTAACTATGTTATGGTTTTATTCTAGATATAATTATGATTAGCTAACTAGTCTATTTAATTATAGCATGCCTCTATTGACAAATGAAATATTTTAGTAGAGTATATAGGCCAAAGAGAAGCACTATAATAAACCTGAAATAAAACCTAGTTTGTAGGAAACACACTTTAAACAGTAAAGATAATACAAAAGCAAAACTAAGTTGCAAAACCCTTGATAAATATTTATACATGAGTTAAAATTATAGAAGTGAACTACCTGAATAAACCCTAAATAAATCTATCATGGGAAATAAATTACAGCCTAGGGTTATAATCGAAAATGTAAACCCTTAAAAGATTTGATAGGGAAAACAAAAGCACCTAGGGTTAGAACATATAATATAAACCTTTGTGTAATCTGACCAACACTTATTCTAGAAAAGGAAAATAGACAGTCGAGGACCTCATACCTATAAATTTGAAACTCCTTTAATGGGTGAACATGCACACTCAATTTAACTAGCATTAGCAATCATAGGAAGATCTGAACTCTATATTAGATAAACGAATCACTTGGGAACTATCATGTTCCACCCAACCATGACCCAGAAACATTCCTGGTTTCAATCCGGATCCCCCCGAGCTAGTTCAAACATGCAAGTAGCTTAAATATCCTAAGGTAGGGTTTCCCTAAATGGTATAGTAGGTCTGGATCAGTTCTCATTTTTCCTTTAACGAAATTGTTCTCCAAGATTCACTTGAGAAAGAAAACAGGCAGAATAATGACTCCTAAAGATATATGAGCTATCCAAGCCTTTCCTTGGCTTGAGACTTTATAGACAAACTTTTCAGTGAAGGGGGCAGTTAAATCAAGAATTGGTTCATTTCTTGATTTAACCATTTTCATTTAATTTAGTACTTTAATATTTAACTTAGGAACTTTTAACTAGTTCCTAATTTGACTTTTATAGGTATTATACTATTTAATTTTTATCTTAGTAATAATAGTAATAGATGGAACTTTTCCTTTTTTCCATATTATTAATATTATTACTATGTTTAATCTTTATACATACCATGTATAAAATGCATAATAATATAACATTTGTTTAACATTTGTCTTGGGGCATCACATATTGTGATCCTTAGGCTTACGACACTTTCTTCGTCACTTGTTCATTAAGGTCATGAGGTAGATGGTTAGGTATACTAGGCTAGGCAACCCCAAACATCCTTGCATGTTGGATTCCCTCGTATAACATGGTAGTTCTTTAGTACTTGATGAGAATACACAAATTCAAATTTAAGTTTAATCACTTATAAATAAGTCTAATGAGATAAATATTTTTGTTCACTCGTTTTCACTCGGGAATTATTAATTTTTTTCAGTAACTCCTAGCGCTTACTACAACCCATATTCAATGCTAAAAACAGGGAGTTACAAACTTAGTGCTATTCTAGAGCTCTTCTCTCCACACTAATGCAAGGATGCACTTATACGATACACCTAGGGATACAATGGCCAAGGATTCGATGTTTGAGAGATTATGCTCAACATCAACATGGAAAGATCCAGGGCTTATTCCCAACACTTCCAACTTATATTTTCATGTGTTCCATAGCTTCACGCTCAACACAAATATAATACTCATGTGCTCCAGAGTTCCTCAATCAACACAACATTAACTACTCATGTGCTCCAGAGCTCCTTGCTTAACACAAAACATCTCACCAATCATCTGCTTCAGGGTCCACGGCCAACACAAACAAGCATATATATATTGTCAATAATTGGCTTACGCCAAATATATAAAACAAATCCTCATTTTCATATGTAGTGGGGTCTTCGAACCAATATATAAAAATAGAACATCAAGATAACTTCATAATCAATAGGTTCATTCCTATAAGTGTTACGTCCAAAATTCAGGATATTATAGAGGGTTTTTGGCATTAATAGACCTTTGAATTAGAAACAGCTGAGCATAAATAGACCTGTGATTTAATAGGAAATTTCTTCTTGTTGAAGCCATAACATGGCATTATTAATAAGGGTTTAATATAGAAAAATGTTGTTTTCATTTTAATCAAGGAAATCTCTTCCTGTCGAAGCCGTAACATGAAATACTCGTTCTATCTAGAAGTTTTTCTTTTCATACTGCTAAGATTTGTCACTCTCAAATTTACACAGCTACTAAAGAAGTGTTAGTAAAATCATTTAACAGATTTTTTTGTTTACCTATAAATGATCTATTAAACATATAATACATAAACCCTATTTCTTTTTTCTATGCTACTGCAACTTCTTGTTGCTTGCTGCTAGGGAGTGTTTCATAAATAAATTCTATAAAACTCAAACATTAGGTATTCGATAAGAGCCTACCTTTGATTCGTGGGATAATTCTGAAAGAAACGACGATGGAGAAACCTCTTCGTGTAAGAGTTGTGAGGAACTTGAAAATAACACTTCTTATTCTAATCATTAAATGTAATATCCGAAATTTTTGACCTAACACTTATAGGCAGTTGTCTATTAATTATGATGATTATTTTGATGTTTTATTTTATATTGGGTCAAGGACCCCACTGCATATGAACATGATGATTTTTTTTATATATTGGGCTTAATCCAATTACTGATGATATATGTATATTCTTGTTTGTGTTGGGCATGGACCCTGAAGCACATGATTAAGGGGATGTTTTTTGTTGAGTGAGGAGCTCTGGAACACTTGAGTGATTGATGAATTTAATTGAGTGAGAAGCTCTGGAATACATGAGTACTTACCTTTGTGTTGAGCAAGAAGCTCTGGAACACATGAGAATATAATTGGATATGTTGGGCATAAGGCATGGAGCTTTCCATGTTGATGCTTGAGCATAAAATTTGGAGCATTGAATCCTTAGCCATTGTATCCCTAGGTGTATCATACAAATACATCTTAGCATTTAGTGTTAAGCAAAAACTATGGAATTGCACTATGTTTGTAACTCCCTGTTGTAGGCGTTGAGTATGGGCTCTGGTAAGCACTAGGGGTTACTGAAAAGAATTTAATAACTTTTGAGTGAAAATGACTAAAGAGAAATATTGATATCATCATACTTATTTATAAGTGATTAAATAAAATTTTGAATTTATGTATTCTCATCAAAGTACTAAAGAGCTACCGCATTATACGAGGGAAATCCAACATGCAAGGATGTTTAGAGTTTCCTACCCTAGTAGACCTAAGCCACCTATCTACTTGACCTTAATGAAAAAGTGGCATTTAGTTGAGGGATCATGGTATATGATGCCCGGAGACAAACGTTAACGAGTGTTATAATACTATGTATTTTATACATAGTATGTATAAAGAATTAATTATGATTAAATATATAATGAAATAAAATAAATAAGAGAAGCTCCATCAATTATTATTTATTATTAAAGGATTTATAAATAGTATAATACCTATAAAAGTTTAACTAGGAACTAGTTAAAAGTTCCTAGGTTAAGTATTGAAAATTACCCCAGTAACTAAAGAGGGTTAAATAAAGAAACCAAGGTTTCTTGATTTAACTGTTCCTTTGAATAAAAAAAGTCTCTCTATATATACTGAAGCCAAGCAAAGACATGGGGTTCTGATTTTTATCTTGGAGAATTATTATTCTTCCTATTTTTTCTCTCAAGTGTTTTTGTGGAGAATTTTTTCTTGCAAGGAAAATAGGATTGATTCAAAACTAAATACCAGTTTGGAAACCCTACTGTAGGAGCTCTAAGCTACTTGCATGTTGGATTCCAGCTCGGGGGGATCCAGATTAGAACCAGGAACGGTTTCGGGTCATGGTTGAGAAGAACATTGTAGTTCCCAAGTGATTTGTTCATCAAAGTCAGAGGTTATATCTCTCTTAAATTGATAATGCTGGTTATTTAAAAAGTGTGCAGGTTCATCCATTAAAGGAGTTTCGGGAAGAAAAATTATAGGTATGAGTTCTTAGTATGTCTAGGATGCTTTATATAAATGCTCTTTATATATTATTAACCCTGGAAATGATGGTTCTATCCATATATCCTAGGGTTACATATCTTAAAACCTAACCCTAGACTGTCTATGCTCTCTTCTAGAATATATGATGGATATGTTAGATGAATGTTTCCAATGTATGTGCTAACCCTATGCATTTGATTTTTTGGATAGATTCTGCTAGGGTTTGTATTCTCTTCAATACTCCCTAGGGTTGTAAATGTTATCATAGGCTGTATATAGCTAGGATTTCATCTCTAAAGTTTGTTTCTGTATTCATTCAATATTCAGAAATTATTACTTTAAGCTAGGTAAAACCAAACAAGCTATTTATTGCTCACAAATTATTTATGAATCTACTGACATATTTCATTTGTCAGTAGAGATATGTACAAATTATAGTATATTTAATCAGTATTAGAACTAAATAAATGAAGGAAGCATCATGACGATCCATGTGGTCCTTTACAAATCTTTGTTCATAATTCTTACAAAGGAATCCATAGTTCTATCCATTTTCAATCTAAACATAACCACAAACAAAATTACATAACTCATCAAAAATTACCATAACCAAATTAAAACAATACATCTTATATGGTAATGATATCATATTCAAATAAACATGAAAATCATATTATAAATCCATGTATTGCAAACAGTAGCAGGAATCGAATCCTGTGGGCATGCAAGGTTGCGACATCGATTCCTGTGGATGTCGAGACCCAAGGCAAAGCCATAATAACAAACCATAAGTAATGTATATAAAAAACAAAAACCAAATCCTATAACCATTTTTACATAGGCCGCACTATACATCAAATTGTATGCAGGTTGTGGTTATTAAAATACATCGAATACTTTATAAACAAAAAATGCCATTGAGGGTCTTTAAACCCTGGACTCTACGAAACCAACAAATGCACAACACTCACATAAGTCATGGCCTCGGCTAAGTTTTAACTTAATACATAGTCCTACCATTTTTAACCCTATGCTATACTATCGCAACACTGTGGGAAAGGCTCATGCCATTCACAGCATAGTCTATACCCACATTGTCCGTATGTTACAATACAAGCTAAGTAACATCATCACACACAAAACCCTAAAGCCAATGAATGCCCACATACATCCACCATTACAACAGAATAACGTAGCGAAATCATGATATGCGCATCATAAGATTAAACCATGGGAAATCAAATAATAAAAATAGTATCCATCCATTTACACAGAGCTTGCCAAGTAAAATACACAGTCGTTATATTAATATTTGTAAACAAGTTTACACAGGAATTCAAATGGGCTAACGCACCATTGCAAGCAATGGTGTAGCCCATGGCTACAAGGCCCCAACTAAAACATGATTTGCATAAACAAAAACTAAGTGTTCTAGAAGCACAATCATTCCTCTCTTTGCTGCTAACAACCCAAGTAAAATTTACAAACCCAAATTTATAAATAGAACCAGAGGGAGTGCGACTTCACTCCATGCCCAAATCCTTTAAAACATTGTTAAAATCCAAGCCTGTAATCATTATGCCCGAAGGCGAATATTAAAAACCCCACATCGAAACCCACAACATAAAAACCTAGAACCAAGAAACAATCTATGCGCAGTCTACCCAAAAGAGATGAAAGGTAGCATGTAGAAACTTGCTCACAGGCTTGCCATGGCCACGATTGCAAACATTGGGATCCCAGAGAGTTGAAGCCACGATGCTGCTCATTCCCTTTCGGCACCTGCAAAACACAATCGAAGATGGGGATCATCAAAAGTTTCCACAAACAAACCTTAAACCAAACCAATGTGCATCCGTATAAACCCAACGAGGACATACCTCATAGTCTGGAGGTCGCCTCCATGGTATTCCCCCTTTGTAGAGACAAATTACAAAAGCCCAAATAACAAACAATACAAAACCATCATGAGCCAAGCCTAAGGGAAGGCTGTCATGTTTCTCCAAACGCATTGAATGAACCAGCTGGAAACCATTAAACCCATACAAAACCCAGTCTTTATAGTTTATGTTTCGCTTCGTTACAACGTATGACCACCTCTCACATGAAGAATTAAACCATGATATCGTATGGTTTATACCATACGTTATAGTTTTCACCACCATATTTCATAACACCTTGTAACATTACAAATACACTATAAGCAAGGTTATTATATTACAATGATAGGGTTTAAGTGCAAAGTCCATTTATGGTCTGCACTAGCCTTAAGTCAACCAAGACTTATGTATTTAGAATAATGTAATCCACCATAGGGTTCAAGACATAATAACATATGAATCTTAGGCTTAAGAAATAAACTTCACACCATTCAATTAAGTCTTAAGCTTTTGCTTAGCGAACACAGCATATGGAATACGCCATGTACCAAGACTTATGTATTTAGAATAATGTAATCCTCCATAGGGCTCAAGACATAATAACATATGAATCTTAGGCTTAAGAAATAAACTTCACACCATACAATTAAGTCTTAAGATTTTTCTTAGCGAACACGGTATATGGAATAAGCCATGTTAATTACTTTAACCCTTACAAATCAATGGCTGGGTTTTGAAGGCCATGTATCTAACCTGCAAACTGAAAAATATAAGAGGAGTTAATAATTATTAATAGACTAAAACATAAATCGTAATTAATACCAAGATATGAAATGAAGAATTTAAAAGACCCGACGAATGTATAATTACTAGATAAGAGCTTTAGCAGTAATAATTAAATTGACAAGAAAATTAACTATACCCGTTATAATTCAGAGTCACTAAGATAACCAAAGTCAACCAACAATATGATCTTTAAGGTCACATCTTTCTATGTGCTTTGTACAAGTTTCTGTCACAACCTTGGACTGCATGTAAATAAAAGAGGTGCCTTAGCTTGATTGAACTAAGTAAGCCTGCGTAACCAAGTAATACTTTACCTCTCAAACCGTCATGGGAGAACAAGTCCCACCACTCCACCCACTTTGTTTCCACAAAGAAAGTTAAGTTAGGACTCCATAATTAACAAGTGCAACAATGCAGAAAGGATGAAGCACATAAATCTAATGACGACACATAAGCGACAAAAGTGTAAACATAATACTTAGTAAACAGAAGTACCACATCATAAGTAAAATACATTAAAAGTAATGACTACAATATAAATGACAGAACGTAACAACAGTTTATGACTAAACAGAGATACACAAAGTGTACAATAGAGTTCTGTAAGTAAATAATGTTCCATCTAGGTAGTTTTTACTAGCCTATAAAATATTCTTTTATATTTGATTTTTTGGGACATTACATTAAACTAATGGAACATTGCACTCTAATACAATTACAGTCAACTAACATCCCAAATACAGTTACCTGATAGTTTTTGAGCTTGTTTGTTAGATGCTCTGTAGTTAGGCTAGCAATTCGTTTATTTGACCTCACAATCCATAGCAAGCAAGAGTTTTTATATTTCTAACAATTCAAAGGTAGTTATCCTAGGTACCCACGTGTCATGATGTAGTAGCCAATGTATAGCACAACCTGCAACCACATTCCCTTCAGTCCACAAACTATAATTGCAAGAAACGGTTGTAACATCTAAGCTAGGCACCCTTCATACTGCATGAGTTGTAATTGCACGAAGGGTTAACTATTTCGAGCCATTAACTAACTTTTAACAACAACACATTTAACCTTAACCATTATGTGATGACAATGAAATGAATTTAAGTAGTTGTGAATCTTGATGGTCCTCTCAATCAAGTCTAACTCCCAAAATATCAACCTATCCGCTTAAATATGTTAACTTGATAAAAATAAAATAAATATCAAAGCATAATAAAAATATATGAGCTTGATAAAATTAATTTTTGAGTATATATACACCAAAATAAACCAAACATTTATTAAATTAATTAGAGAACTCTTTCAAAAAAAAATAGTCTCTTTTGAATAGAATTTAAGGAAGCACATAAAGAACCCTAAATTACACATTCAATTACACATAAAATGTGTTATATAATAAAAATTGCATTAATAATTATATTAAGGTGTCCACATGATGAGAGTTGAGGGCGGTGATCAAGGCGTTTTGTAAGGGGGGAAGAATTCATGGTGGTTTCAACCAGAGAATACCAGAAAGGTAGGTCAAAATCGGTGGTCTAGTCCAAAGACGGGTTGTTCTGGTCCTTGGATGGGTGATCCCGTGAAAGGGGCGATTCTCTCCCCTGTTCAGAGTGTGGATGTGGAAGTTGAGAAGGAAAAGGGAAACAGGCCAATATCTGACTCCCAATAAGGGGAACCAGGGGAAGGCATAAGTGGAACAATCAAAGAAAGCCTGGAAAAGGAAGGGAATAGAAGAAATGGACAATGTCTGCTGAAATCAAAGACTATTCCCAAGTTACAAATAAAATCAACTAGAATCAAAGAAGACATCAATTACATGAAGGAGCGTGCCCTCATAGGGAAATTCGTAGGGATCTGGCCCTCGGAGAAGACTGTGACATGGTGTATTAATACCACATGGAAACCTCATGGCCAATACAACCTACAAATAGGAGCGAAATGATTCTTCACTATAATATTCTTTAACGAGGAAGACATAAATAGGATCCTGGAAAGTGGACCATACTTCTACAACCAGTGGGTCTGTTCTTGAGACCATGCAAAGAAATATTTAACCCAGACAATGAGAACCTTACAATTGCACCGGTATGGATCAGAATGTACTCACTTCCTACAGAGTACTGGGCAGAAGACATCTTGAAAGAGATCGGGAATCTACTTGGGAACTTTGTTAAAGTTTCAGAATAGACCAGGCAAAGAAGATACACTTCCTATGCCAGGATCTGTATCTACCTTGAAAACTCAAAAGATATCCCTAATGGAATAGATCTAACATGGAAAGATGAAGACTGGTTCCAAGCAATAGATTATGAACAACTCCCATTCATATGTAGAAGATTCGATGAAAACGGCCATCTATTCAGTGACTTTTGACAAAACAAGAGACCGGGGGGAATGAGAGAACAAGAAAATCAAGAAGTGAGGGGATTCACAAAGGTGGAAAACAGGAAGAGAGCAACCAAGAAACCCCATGGCCCTGAAATCGTTAAGAAGATCCAAACTCAAAACAGGTATGAAATTCTTCAAGAACCTCAAGAAGTAAGGAATCCTGTCATTTTAACTAGTAACCAGCCTTAGTCCGAGAATCCAAAAGAAGCGAATGAATCTAAGATTAGTGATACGCATGCTACACTCAAACTTTCCCAAGAAAAATATCCTAACCCCATGAGCCAGTTCCAAGAAGAAAATAAAACAATAACAGAAGACACTAGTATACTTAGATGATAGGAGAGGAAGATATGGATTTATCAGGTTTAGATGTGGTAGGGATAGAGACAGCTTTCTCAGACAGGGCCCCGGAGAGGCCCTGTCCTGCGACAAGTCACTTTGTTGGAAAAAACAGTAATTAAAGCAAAAGAAGTGAAATCTCTGGGGGTCTCGGTTGAATCACTAAAGGACCCAGAGGGAAAGAAAAAAGCTACGAAAGAAACCCACGGGAAGCATAGTAATGTACAAAGAATCCAAATGGTTGGAGCCCAATTGGTGGCTTCAGGGTTGTATCCAACCATAGATGCAGCCCTATCCCCCACTAATAAATAGGTTACCAATGATGATCACATCCTGGAACATTAGAGGTTGCAGAAGTACCCTAAAGACTCATATTCTAAGGAGAAAGATAGAATTGGAGAATCTAGGTGTGGTGTTTTTGCAGGAGACAAAATGCTCAAAGTCAGACTTAAGAAGTTTAGGAGGAAAAGCTTGGAAAGGATGTGAGGTGGTAGCAGTTGATGCTATTAAAGTTGTGGAAGGAATTGGCATTTTATCGAGCCCAAGGGAGGTCCACCTCTACAACTTCTCGGCAACTCAACATGCCCTATCGGCTGCTTTTCACATCATAGGGACAAAAATCACGGGTTTCCTGACCAATGTGTACGGTCCTCATAGGGTGGAATAGAAAGTGTAGTTTCTAGACTCTTTGAGGATGCTACATTCCTTGTCGAAAGATAAACCTTGGATTATAGGTGGAGACTTCAACCTGATCAGAAGTCTAGAGGAAAAGAAAGGAGGGATCCATCAGATAAACACCATATCTGACATGTTTAATGAAGTGATTGATAAACTCAACCTGGTTGATGTCAAAACTACTAATGACAATTTTACTTGG
This sequence comes from Pseudotsuga menziesii, assembly GCA_001517045.1. NCBI lineage: Eukaryota > Viridiplantae > Streptophyta > Pinopsida > Pinales > Pinaceae > Pseudotsuga > Pseudotsuga menziesii. The sequence continues at coordinate 272,204 of LPNX010207955.1, forward strand.
AACAATAAAAGAACAGGATACAAAGGCATAGCATGCAGGCTTGATCACTTTTTGGTTTTGGAGTCAGTTATAATGAACACAGGAGAACTGAAAGCATATGTACTTCTCTCCATAGGCTCTGACCACTGGCCTATCAAGCTGGAGTGGAAAAATGCAGGCCCTAACCTACGCAGACCCTTCATATTCGAGAATTTTTGGTTGCTTCAGTCGGAATTCCAAGGAAAACTAAAGGAATGGTGGGAATAAATTCCAATGATGAGAGGAACTAAGATGTACCAATTCTAGAAAAAGTTAAAAATCCTTAAATCTAGTATCAAAAAATTAGAATAAAGAAACATTTGGTAATATTTTCCAGGAAAAAAAGGAGCTTGACTATAAAATCAAAGAGGTCCAAAATCAAGGCATGCAATTTGGTTTTTCGCTTGACATCAGAGGGAAGGAAAAAATACAGCTTGGAGTAAGAAAGCCAGAGTTAAATGGCTTCATGAAGGAGAACAAAATACTAGTTTCTTTCAAAAATCGGCTATACATCATAGGCAAAGCAACCGATTGAAGGGACTACAAATGGAAGAAGGCCATGTAGTGGAATCACAGGAAGAGCTAGAAAGGACAGTGAATTCCTTTTTCTCTACCCTACTGGAGGAACCTAACGAAGACAAAGCTGCCTCCCAAAGATAGGTAATAAGGTGTATTTGACAGGTTATTATGGAAGAACACAATATTCTCTTAATAAAACTTATAGAGATGGAGGAAGTTGAGGAAGCATTCAAGCAAATGGAAAAAGATAAAGTAGCAGGACCAAATGGATTTACTACAAATTTTTTCCATGCTTCTTTGGATTGGTTGAAAGAGGAGGTATGGGCGCTCATGGAGGACTCTAGAAAATTGGGCAGTATCCTGAAAGCGCTAAATGCGACTTTCCTGAGGCTCATACCTAAAGAGATGGGAACGGAGGACCCAAGGAAGCTAAGATCGATAGCTCTATGCAATGTCATTTACAAAATTATTACCAAAACAATTGCTAATCGATTTCTCCCACTGCTTCCGCTTATTATCTCCCCGGGACAAGCACAGTTTGTGGAAGGAAGACAGATATTGGATGGTATCATCCTGATACATGAAACTATCCACTTGGTCAAAATCGAGAAAATCCTAGGTATGCTTCTTAAATTAGACTTGTCTAAGGCTTATGACAAACTAAATTGGGATTTTTTAGCAGGTATGCTAAGGGTGATCAAATTCTCAGATCAGTGGACCCGATGGGTCATGAACCTGGTATCCTCTACATTATTCTCTATCTTGGTTAATGGATCACCCGTTCTGCCCTTCCAGAGCACTCGAGGTATCAGACAAGGAAACTCGTTATCCCTCTTTTTGTTCATCATAGCTGGTGAAGGTCTGGGAAGAATGCTCAAGAACCTCCAAATAGAAAACAAGATTAAAGGTCTGATAATCACGAAGGGTGAGATACCTTCCAAATACTTAGGAGCTCCACTTGCAAATTCGAACATAAAATAGATCTCATGGAAGGACCTTTTGGGAAAACTCAAATAGAAACTCAGCCGATGGACACTCAGAGCCTTAAATTTCCCCAGCATACTCATTTTGGTGAAATCTATTCTGTAGGGGGAAGACTGTGGAGGCGACCTCCAGACTATGAGGTATGTCCTTGTTGGGTTTATATGCCTGCACATTGGTTAGGTTTAATGTTTGTTTGTGGCCACTTCTCATCCCCATCTTCGATTGTGTTTTACAGGTGCCAAAAGGGAATGAGAAGCACCATGGCTTCAACTCTGTGGGCTCCCAACATTTGCAATCGTGGCCACGGTAATCTTGTGAGCAAGTTTCTACTTGCTACCTTTCATCTCCCTCAGGTAGACTACGTATCGATTTTTGCTTGGTTGGGATTTTATGTTGTGGGTTTTGATGTGGGGTTTTTAAGATTTTCCTTTGGGCATAATGATTACAGGCTTGGATTTTAACAATGTTTTAAAGGCTTTGAGCGTGGACTGAAGTCGCACTCCCTCTGGTTTTGTGTATAAATTTGGGTTCATAAATTTTACTTGGGCTATTAGCAACAAAAAGAGGAATGATTGGGATTCTAGCACACTTCGTTTTTGTTTATGCAAATCGTGTTTTAGTTGGGGCCTTGTAGCCATGGGCTACACCATTGATTGCAATGGTGCGTTAGCCCATTGGAATTCCTGTGTAAAATTGTTTATAAATCTTAATATAATGATCATGTATTTTACTTGGCAAGATCTATGTAAATGGATGGATACTTTTTATTATTATTTTATTTCGCATGGTTTAATCTTATGATGTGCATAGCACGATTTTGCTATGTTATTCTGTTGTTATGGTGGATCTATGTGGGCATTCGCTAGCTTGAGGGTTTTGTGTGTGATCACGTTACTTAGCTTGTATTGTAACATACATACAACATGGGTATAGGCCATGCTATGAATGGCATGAGCCTTTCCCACAATGCTGCAATAGTATAGCGTAGGGTTAAAAATGGTAGGACTATGTATTAAGTTGAAACTTAGCCGAGGCTGTGACTTATGTGAGTGCTATGCATTTGTTGGTTTCGTAGAGGCCATGGTTCAAAGACCCTCAATGGAATTTGTTGTTTATAAAGTATTGGATGTATTTTAATAACTACATCCAGCATATTACTTGATGTATAGTGTGTCCTGTGTAAAAATGGTTATAGGATTTCGTTGTCGTTTTGTATATACATTACTTATGGTTTGTTATTATGGCTTTTCCTCGGGTCTAGACATCCATAGGAATCGATGTCGTGACCTCTTTTGGCAAGCGGGGTTTTAATGTAACGAGTTGTAATGAATGGTATTTGAATAAGTAAAAGGAAACAGGGCTTGCATGCCCACATGATTCAATTCCTGCTCTTGTTTGCAATACATGGATTTATAATATGGTTTTGATGTTTATTTGAATATGATATGATTACTGTATAAGATGTATTGTTTTAATTTGGTTATGGTAATTTTTGATGAGCTATGTAATTTTTTTTGTGGTTATGTTTAGATGGAAAATGAATAGAACTGTGGATTATTGTCTAAGAATTATGAACAAATATTTGTAAAGGACCACATGGATGGTCATGATGCTTCCTTTGTTTATTTAGTTCTGATACTGATTAGTTTAAAAGAAAAGCTTCGATACTAGTATAATCTTATTATGGCAGACCTTGAAAGGTCTTAGATGAGTTATTTAACTTTGGAATTAAATCTATAGATAGTTTTCATAATGTTTATACCTCATGGCATTATCTATATCTATATCTATATCTATATCTATATCTATATCTATATCTATATATATATATATATATATATATATATATATATATAAAGTTGTTCTGTTTGTAAGTAATACCCTTAGGTATCTATTTAGTATATTTATTTCTTTTAATCTTGCTCTTATTATTAAATATACTATAATCTAAACATGTCTCTACTGACAAATGAAATATGTTAGTAGATTTATAAAGAATTTGTGAGCAATAAATAGCAGGTCTAGTTTTGTCTAATTTACAATAATAATTTCTGAATATTGAATGAATACAGAAACAAACTTTAGAGATGAAATCCTAGCTATATATAGCCTATGATAACATTTCCAACTCTAGGGAGTATTGAAGAGAATACAAACCCTAGCAGGATCTATCCAAAAAATTAAATACATAGGGTTAGCAGATACATTGGAAAGATTCATGTAACCTATACACCATATAATCTAGAAGATAGCATAGACATTCTAGGGTTATATTTTAAGATATGTAACCGTAGGAGATATGGACAGAACCATCATTTCTAGGGTTAATAATATATAAAGAGCATTTATATAAAGCAGCCAGGACATACTAGGAACTCATACCTGTAAGTTTCCTTCTTGAAGATCCTTTAATGGCGGATCCTGCACACTTTTTAAATAACAAGCATTATCAATTTAAGAGAGATCTAACCTCTGATTTTGATGACCAAATCACTTGGGAACTACCACGTTCCTCTCAACCATGACCCAAAACCATTCCTTGTTTTAATTTGGATCCCCCTGAGCTAGACTCCAGCATGCAAGTAGATTAGAGCTCCTAAGGTAGGGTTTCCTAACTGGTATTTAGTTCTGAATCAATCCTCTTTTCCTTGCAGGAGAAAATTCTCCACGAAAACACTTGAGAGCAAAAATAGGTAGAATAATAATTCTCCAAGATAAAAATTAGAACCCCAAGCCTTTGCTTGGCTTCAATATTTATATACAGACTTTTTTTAGTCAAAGGGACAGTTAAATCAAGAAACCTTGTTTTCTTGATTTAACCCTTTTTAAATACTGGGGTAATTTTCAATACTTAACCTAGGAACTTTTAACTAGTTCCTAGTTAAACTTTTATAGGTATTATACTATTTATAAATCCTTTAATAATAAATAATAATTGATGGAGATTCTCTTCTTTATTTTATTTAATTATATATTTGATCATAATTAATTCTTTATACATACTATGTATAAAATACATAGTATTATAATACTTGTTAACGTTTGTCTCCAGGCATCATATACCATGATCCCTTGACTAAATGACACTTCTTCATTAAGGTCAAGTAGATAGGTGGCTTAGGTCTACTAGCCTAGGAAACTTTAAACATCATTTCATGTTGTATCTCCATCGTATAGCGTGGTAGCTCTTTAGTACTTTGATGAGAATACAAAAATTCAAAATTTCATTTAATCACTTATAAATAAGTATGATGAGATCAATATTTTTCTTGAGTCATTTTAACTCGAAATTTATTAAGTTCTTTTCAGTAACCCCTAGTGCTTACTTGAGCCCATACTCAACGCCTATAGCAGGGAGTTACAAACATAGTGCAATTCCATAGTTTTCACTCAACACTAAATGCTAGGATGTATTTGTATGATACACCTAGGGATACAATGTCCAAGGATCCAATGCTCCAGAGCTTATGCTCAATCATCAACATGGAAAGATCCAGGGCTTATGCCCAGCACATCCAATTATTTTCTCATGTGTTCCGGAGGTTGTCGCTCAAGACAAAGGTAAGTACTCATGTGTTCCAAAGATTCTCGCTCAACAAAATTCATCAATCACTCAAGTGTTCCAGAGCTCCTCGCTCAACAAAAAACATCTCATTAATCATGTGCTTTAGGGTCCATGTCCAACACAAACAAGCATATACATATATCATGAGTAATTGGATTAAGTCTAATATATAAAACAAATCATGATGTTCATATGCAGTGGGGTCCTTGATCCAATTTAAAATAAAACATCAAGATAATCATCATAATCAATAGACACATCCCTATAAGTTTTAGGTCAAAAATTCGGGATATTACATTTATTTATTAGACTGCAATGTTATTTTCAGTTTCCTCACAACTCTTGCATGAAGAGGTTTCTCCATCATCGATTTGGTTCAGAATTATCCTATGAATAAAAGGTAGGTTCTTATCGAATAACTAATGTTTTAGTTTTACAGAATTTATTTACAAAACAGCTCCCTAGCAGCAAGCAGCAAGAAGTTGTAGTAGCACAAAAAAAAGAAATGGGGTTTATGTATTATATGTTTAATAGATTAGTTATAGGTAAACAGAAAAATCTGTTAGATGATTTTACTGGCATTTCTTCAGTAACTGTGTAAAATTGAGAGTGACAAATCTTAGAAGTATGAAAAGAAAAACTTCTAGATAGAATGAGTATTTCATGTTACGGCTTCTACAGGAAGAGACTTCCTCGTTTAAAATGAAAACACCATTTTTCTATATTAAACCCTTATTAATAATGCCATGTTATGGCTTCGACAAGAAGAAATTTCCTATTAAATCACAGGTCTATTTAAGCTCGAGCGTTTCTAAGTCAAGCTCTATTAATGCCAAAAACCATTTGTAATATCCTGAATTTTGGACCTAACACTTATAGGAATGAGCCTATTGATTATGATGTTATCTTGAGGTTCTATTTTTATATATTGGGTCGAAGACCCCACTGCATATGAACATGAGGATTTGTTTTATAGAATGGGCATAAGTCAATTATTGATGATATATATATGCTTGTTTGTATTGGGCATGGACCTTGAAGCACATGATTGGTGAGATGCTTTTTGTTGAGCGAGGAGCTCGGGAGCACATGAGTAGTTAATGTTGTGTTGAGCAGGAAGCTCTGGAGCACATGAGTATTATATTTTTGTTGATCATGAATCTCTTGAACACATGAAAAGATAAGTTAGAAGTGTTGGGAATAAGCCTTGGATCTTTCCATGTTGATGTTGAGCATAATCTCTTGAACATCGAATCCTTGGCCATTGTATCTTTAGGTGTATCGTACAACTACATCCTGTTAGGAATATTAATCCTGCCTTGTCCAATTTGGTCATATGTCTAAATCAGGAGTCATTTTTAAATCGGGAGTCCATCTAGTCTATTTATAGTCATTAACACCATTGGGTCCACTTGGCCTAATTGGTGCACATGTCTCAGTTACTAAAGTGTGGGGAACACTAATTGAGGCTCACTACCACTGATTGCACTTGATTGCATTAGTTTAGGAACCTCCTATACCAATCCCTACAATTTAGGAGCCACTGGGAGTGTCGAAACCAACCAAGGTCAGTTCAGTTCAGTTGATGACTGGTTAAGCTAAGTTAGGAGTCAATTACATTAAGTTCTAGTCCTCTACACTCAATTAGCACTAGGTTTACTTGACTGAGCTTAGGAGGGGCACATTTCTCACCTACCACAGTCAATTAGCCTTAGTGAACACTGAATGTAACACTTGAGTTATGTTCTAGAACTCCGATAAACTTTGGTTATGGTTTAGACAAGGTCAGTTAACTATTGAGTCCTTTGATAGTGATTTAGACAAGTTCTTAGTTACCTACAGTCAAGTAGAGTCTAATCAATTCGAATTTCCTCATGTGGATTCAAATTGCTTATGGCTATTAAAGCAATTATACTTCATTGTAATTAGTCTTTGATTAATGAAAAGCATTCACAGCTGCAAGCCATTTTTGCACTATTTCATTCTTGAATAACTGAGTAAATTGTGTGATCTATCATGTGAGTTGTGTGTTTGTCCTCAGATCTTTGTGCTCAATTTAATATGGTATCAGAGCATTAGTGTTGAGAGAAGAGCTCTAGAATAGCACTAAGTTTGTAACTCCCTATTTTTAGCATTGAATATGGGATGTAGTAAGCGCTAGGAGTTACTGAAAAGAATTAATGATTCCTGAGTGAAAATGAGTGAAGAAAAATATTGATCTCATCATACTTATTTAAAAGTGATTAAATGAAATTTTGAATTTTTATATTCTCATCAAGTACTGAAGAAATACCATGTTATACGAGGGAATCCAACATGCAAGGATGTTTAGGGTTTCCTAGCCTAGTAGACCTAACCTTCTACCTCATGACCTTAACGAAGGAAGTGGCGTAAGTCTAAGGATCACAATATGTGATGCCCCAAGACAAATGTTAAACAAATGTTATATTATTATGTATTTTATACATGGTATGTATAAAGATTAAACATAGTAATAATATTAATAATATGAGAAAGAAAGAAGAGTTCCATCTACTACTATTATTACAAAGATAAAAATTAAATAGTATAATACCTCTAAAAGTCAAATTAGGAACTAGTTAAAAGTTCCTAAGTTAAATATTAAAAGTACTAAATTAAATGAAGAGGGTTAAATCAAGAAATGAAGCAATTCTTGATTCAAATGTCCCCTTCACTGAAAAGTCTGTTTATAAAGTCTCAAACTAAGGAAAGGCTTGGATAGCTCATTTATCTTTAGGAGTCATTATTCTGCATGTTTTATTTCTCAAGTGAATTCTTGGAGAACAATCTTCTGAAAGGAAAAAGGAGAACTGATCTAGACCTCCTATACTGGTTAGGGAAACCCTACCTTAGGAGCTCTAAGCTACTTGTATGTTTTAACTAGCTCGAGGGGATTCAGATTGAAACCAGGAATGGTTCTGAGTCATGGTTGGGTGGAACATGGTAGTTCCCAAGTGATTCGTTCATCTAATACAAAGGTCAGATCTTCCTATGATTGCTAATGCTAGTTAAATTGAGTGTGCACGTTCAGCCATTAAAGGAGTTTCAAATTCATAGTATGAGGTCCTCGACTGCCTATTTTCCTTTTCTAGAATAAGTGCTGGTCAGATTACACAAAGGTTTATATTATATGTTCTAACCCTAGGTGCTTTTGTTTTCCCTATCAAATCTTTTAAGGGTTTACATCTTAGATTATAACCCTAGGCTATAATTTATTTCCCATGATAGATTTATCCAAGGTTTATTCATGTAGTTCACTTCTGTAATTTTAACTCATGTATAAATATGTATCAAGGGTTCTACACATTAGTTTTACTTCTGTATTATCTTTACTATTTAAAGTGTGTTTCCTACAAACTAGGTTTTATTTCAAGTTTATTACATAGCTGCCCTTTGGCCTGTATACTCTACTAACATATTTCATTTGCCCATTAGCTAATATATTAATTTAAAAAGGTCAAATAATAAATGATATATATATATATATTAAGAGATAGGAAATAAGAACTTAAATTCCAAAAGAAATCAATAATTTAAATACACCTAAAAGTTAACCATAAAATATCAAAGCTAAGATAAGAACCAACGAAGATCTTTCTAGGTATGTATAAGTAAACAGTGTCATAAACCAATTAACAGACCAAATAAATGAGACCCTAAATGGTCCACGGTATATAAATATCTATACTAATTACTTTTACAAATTATAAACAAATAATATTATTATGAAACATTAAGAAGCTATTGCATAAAATATAACCCATACCATCTAAGAATTTCATAATGTACATAATAAGAATCGTACTCCATAAATTTCAAATCCCAACATAAATAAAAACACATTAATTACTTCATACACACAAATTATTTAATAACCAAGCATTTGTATCGAGGTTGCAGGAATGAATCCTATAGCCACCCATTTGCCAATTTGCATACATAAAATATGATGCCCTTTACATTAAAAACCGCCATAACATTAAAACGCAGTAATCAAGTTACAACAACCGTATAAGAAATAACCAACACGTCACTACCATATTAAATTAAGAATTATGCAAGTGCAAGGAAGCCGCATGATTGAATCCCGTGGACACTCAGAATGCCCAAATCTCAACCGTTGAAAACAATAAACCCTCAATATCGTAAACGGCCCAGGGTCGACCCCTGTAGGGTCCTAAATCTTTTATAAAGCCACGGTGTATCAACTACACACAGGCTGTAAACCCAACTTAAAATAATTACACACTGGTTGTAATACCTTTACAAATCCTTACGTTGTAAATCCATGACAACTACCCATAAATAAACTTCACAGTAAATTAAATAAAAAAATTTATGACCTGTCAACCAATCACTCACAGCAACGAATTGCCACATAGGGTTTACACCCACGACCTTCCTTAAAATCTCATTTACACTTTAAAAACACCAAATGTAACTATGAATCTATTCATTATCGCAGCCGCAATGGTGGGTTCCAACGCCATTTACGGCATGGGCCGAAAATCCATCAGCGCTGACTATTTAAGTCATCCAAGTAACCAATACATCCAATGTAGGTGAATTACACATAAATCACATAAATAGTAACCACAGAATGAAATGTTGTAGTATAATAAACATCAAAGTAACACAAGTTTATATACACAGTAATTTGAAACCATAATCAAGATACACAGTATTTCCTCTAGCCATTTCACCATAGCAAGTAAGGGTGCTTCCACTGTTTACATCGTAGAAATCAAAACAACGAATTTAGAAATTACACACAAGGCCTGTAAAATCCACCAAGTTTCTCTTCACAGATAAAATCATCATTTAAATTACATTCCATTGCATTTAAACCCAAGTCCGAAAGCCATCGAAAACCCCACTGTCAAACCCCAAAACAAAACGATCCTTTGAAATGATAACTAAAGCAAACCCGAACTAGCGATGAGATAAAAATTAGTCTCAACCATGAAATCCAAGAGAGGACAAGTGTAAACTTGTTAACAGGCTTACTGTAAAGGAATGGCCTTTCCCATGACTTGTTTACAAAGATACGAACCATGCCTCTCCTCAGCATCCATGTAACCTGCAACCACAATGGGACATGATAATGAGAAGTATGAATTCATGGAGTAAGCTAGCAACAAACAACGAATGCTATAAAAACCACATGGAAGTCGCATTTACCATACTACATAGGAGCAAAGGGTAAGCAGTGAGAGGCAAAATGACCAAGCCTATCATGAGCCAAGCTCTAAGTCTCGCGTGCCACACACTCCAATGCACATTAATGGCCCTAGCCTATTTGCCATTATCAAACTTACTTGAAGCATATAAGGACTATAGCTAAAAAGTAGATCCTTCAATGTTTTCGCGAGGCTAAATATTTTCCCCTAGATTTTCCTCACAAAATGGAGAAGGAGAGGTGTGATGATTGGTTTTCAAAGTAGCGCCATCCTTCAAGAGAGCTTGATTAGGCACACCCAGAAAGTTTAATCCATTTCCCCACACTCGATGCCTTCTTATTTTGTATTTTCTAGATTTTGCTTCTTTGGCAAAGACCTATTTCCATTATCTCAAGGATTTGTATTCATAATTTCAACCTAGATGAATTTAGAGAGCTTCAACTCACATTCATGTGCTAAGTAACCATGTTTTCGAAATTACACATTGAGAAAGGGAACCCCAATATAGTCCAAATTCTTCGAGTGGGAGTAAGTTCCCTTTTACAAAATAATTTCCTTTTCTAGGTCCTCCAAAAAGTCTAGGTATACCATAATTCTAGCCATTGATACTTGAGTTTCAAACTAAGTGAATTTGATTCTCCTCAATGAAGTCTTACACCACATTTCATATTGATTTAAACACATTAGTAGACTATAATTCAAAAGGAAGTATGAGGAGTTTAATCCAAACTAAAACCAAATAACAATTCTCATGCTGGGCATCAAAACAGGGGCCCCATTGCTTGAGAGGTAGTAAAGAGCCTCCCCACATCCAGTTCCCATGAAGAACCTTATCTAAATCCGTTTTTTCTCTTAAACAACCAATCTAGCCACCCATGGGATAGAATGTAGAACATTGGAATATACCCTACAATTGTCACCCACATACTCGCAACCTAATATTTCAAACTTTGAAAAGTCATGAATCTATCTTGGTTTCATGAACCAAGTATTTTTTAATTTAGGGTGTCATATGTGTGCACATGCCGTGTGTATGACAATTTTTTTTTGAAATGTAAATAAAAAGTGCAATTAAAAGAAAGGATAATGTTTAATACTCATGAAACATGAATTTTTTTTCTTTAAGCAAAACGAAGTACTTTTCTAAGAATGCGAAAGGAATATATTTCAAATTCCAAAGACAACAATTCAAATGAAAACTAACAAGAAACTATTGCAATCTAGAAATGGAATAAACTAAATACTAATAGCCAATACTAAGAATGCAAATGATGCAATTTCTTATCTTAATCATCTCTAACAAGTAAAAAGAGGAAAGTAAATCATTATACTTGTGCATAGAAAATAGATGCAACTCTTAATGAATTAAAGAGGGATTCTATTCAAATGCAAGAATTAACTCAAAACAATTGTGAAATTATAAGAATGAAAAAATAAAGAGATTGAAAAATGTCCTAGATTGGGTCCCTAACGTCAACAAATACTAGAGTTTTCCTACCCTTTCACCAATACAAGTAGTAATGGAGAGGAAAAAAAGGTGAAATTTAATATAGAAACTAGAGTAGAAACCAAAATTGAATTGCAAAAGATAAACTAGGAGATCAACCCATTTTGCAAAATAATGGATTTTTAAGCGAATTTGCATATTTCCTTGGAAATTTTGTGATGTTGTGTCACACTTTTGTTGTGAAAAAGTGTGAAGAGAACCCCAAATAGGAGATTCTAAAGCATGTTTATGGCTAAGACAAAAAATGGGTTTTTCTACCTAAGTCATTTGCGTGTGGGGATATAACATAAAATAGAAAGCAAACAACAAGAAGGAAATGTAAAATTCACCTAGAGAGAAGTTTGAAATGACACATACACAACAAAGGATGAATGATAAGATTCATCTCTAGTATATGACCGTAAAAACCATTATTGGTGTTCTATCACCTAGATGTTATGCACTATTGAGTAGCAGATCAAAAGGATTTGATGCAACAATAAATAAAACTAAAGACACTTTTCAATATCCATACAATGTAACATAAAAGAAACTAGATAAAGAAAGAAACAAAGAATCATATAAAGAATGCCATTTTATATAAACAAAAGAATATAGATGATGAAATACACCTTGGTGTTGGATGTACTTGATGCGAATCTCTACAACCATCTGAAGGGAGGGTTCTTTCTCTTTTTTGATGCTCCACCCCCATATAGATGATGTGTTATGGACAACATAGAGGCAATAAAAGAGATGGAAATGCCACCCCCTCTCTCTCTAGGCAGTCAAGGAGTATAACCTTGATCTTATGAATGAATGTGATCCAATGGAATGACATTAAGGGATTTATGTAAAGGAAAGTATGTGCCTATTTCTCAGATATATATCCAATGTGGATAATCCTTTATATTAAGGACTTTGTGTAACATCCCTATCCACCTCACATGTCATTTGAGGTGATGAGAGACTCATGAACCGGTCCAGGTTGACATTTCCTTTACCCTGATACCGTTTATTATGCCTTCATTCATAAAAATAGACATTCGAAGAACATTGTGCAAGAAAGGGTTTCCGATGGTAAAAATTCTGGAACCCCTTAATTAGTATCGATGGTAAAACTCCGCTTCGAGTGGCTAAATTATCGTTGTTCGACTTTTTCTTAGCTTTCCACCTTTTTTTGTGTATGTACAGTGAAGAGTCGGAAATCGGCACTAGCAACAAAAAAATACTACACACTCCTAACTTTTGCAATTGAGAGTCGACAACACCCTAAAACACAACATCCATACCAACTTCTCATTTAGTCAATTGGCACTCCAGAAGTTGGGAGTCAACAACAAAAGAAAAACATAATCGTTCATGCTCTCGACTTTTGATTCCACAATCATTGCAGCAAACTTACTTTATCATGTAGTGTGTACAAATGAGGGAGGGCGCCTCCCTATTTCTATTCCTTAGTTGTGTGACCTTTTGGTCCAAGAGAGCTGGCTTTTGAACCATAGTGGGCTGACCTCTCCTAGAGAGAGTCAAAAATACATTTTATACATATTTTTTGGGGGGACTATTTCCTAGACTTACAACCGAGTTTTTACCTCGAATCTTACATGATCAATTACATTAATGGCATCTCCAATAGAGTAAAAACATCCCCAGAGTACAACAAATAATAATAATAATAATACAAATAATACAATGAAGAATTTCTTCCGAAGTTACATTACAACAAAAAAGGTGATTCTCAAATCATTATTTCCAAGGCCTTGAGACACAATGTGTCCACACGATAATGGCAATGATTTGCTAGAGTAGGGTGCTCTAGATGGGAGCTAATGGCACTAGGGTGCCCCATCGATGAGTCACCTACAACATTCGAGAAAGTGATGAATATGCAAGAACTAGATTAACTAAAATGTGTGTCGACAAGCAATGGTAAGGCATGCATACCAGTTTGGGTATAGCACATAGTTTGAGCACATGGTTTCTTGTATCTCATGGTATTGCATGTAAGGAAGTCTTTATAAGACTTAAGGAATCTTTCATTGTAAAGTGGCCTAGAGATGAGTGGTAACTAGCTCACTTGGCGTGATTGTCAGTTTTTTTGTCCAAGTTAATGAAGATTTTCATTAGTACTACTTTTTTTCTTACCTTAAAATAAATAGTTGTGTCTATGTGAATATTGCTTGTAATTGCTAATACAAGTGGTCTTAGTTCTCATTCTAGACATTTTAAAGCAAACATTTACCAGCTAGTGGACGCTCTTTACCACGGGCTTCCTCGTTCTGCAAAATTTTCCGGCAGACTACCTGAAATGATCGCAAGGCTTAACTTTTGACCGGGAAGCGGGTTTTTCCAACCATAGGCACTGCATTTGTCAGAGCTTTAGATGGCGCTAACTGGGGGGTTATTTTTCACAATCTTAGGGAGAGAGAGAGATTTCTTTCCGGATCATATTGGCAAGCTGATGAATGTTACCTGTTTTAGGTCTGACCTTGTAGTTTTGCAAGGTTGTGTCTTGCTTCTTTATAATGTTGAAAAGATACCATGATTCTTTCCATGCTTGTCTAGATGAAAGGATGTTTCTATTCTTTGTTGCAGGCTGCAGCTAGGACCATCGTTGGAAAGGACCATCGTTGTTTCCAGAACCATTATCTTGCTTCAAAAAATTAGTCTCTAGGTTTGCTCGAGATTTGACACTTTCTTTAGCAAGCGAACGGAAATTTAGTTTGAAAAGTTGTCCACTGCTGTCTTTTACTCCATTAGAATAACAATAGGGGCAGAAGCTAATAGGCTGCTTGTTGATCATTAGGGAAACATTTTTTGCCATAACCAGAGGAATAATCTCCAGAAGTTGAAACAGGGAGTATGAGACATCTGTAGGGTAGAGATATATAACTTTCAGGTGCAACAAGAGATGCATAACGGCCACAACCAGGAGGGAAATCACGTACTGCACATAGTTTAACTGGCTTCTGAAGCTTAGGGACATGTACACTTCCCACTTGACCCTAGTGGTCCACTTGACCCTAGTGATCCTCTTCAATTAGGGTTGATATTTCTTGTATATGTGAGATGGATAATTCTGCGTTTGTCCAAAGTTAAAGAACGCTCCATCTCACATATACAAGAACTCTGGTGAGGGTATCAACCCTCACCGTAATGAAGCTCTAAAGACAGTTTTAGGTAAGAACATAGTTGAAAACAAGGGTCAAGCCGGAAGTGTAAATGGCTCTAAGCTTCAGAAGCCAGTTAAACCATCTGCAATACGTGATTTTCCCGCTTGGTTGTGGCCGTTATGCATCTTCTGTTACACCTAAAGTTATATATCTCTACCCCAGAGATGTCTCATACTCCCTGTTTCAACTTGAGGAAATTATTCCTCTGGTTATGGCAAAACTGTTTCCCCGTGATAAACAAGCAGCGCCTATTAGCTTCTGCCCCTAATTGCCATTCTGATGGAGTGAAAGAAAGCACTCGACAACTTTTCAAACAAAATTTCCAATTCTCGAGCAAACCTAGAGACTGGTTTAGTTTTCTGAAGCAAGAAAATGGTTCTGGAAAGGAAGATGGACATAATAGAAACATGCTTTCATCTAGACAAGCATTGATAGAATCGTTGTATCTTTCTCAACATTCTAAAGAAGCAAGACACAAAACCTTGTAAAACTCCAAGGTGCCACCTAAAACAGGTAACATTCATCAGCTTGCAATATGATCAAGTAAGAAGCCAGCACAGGCCATTCTACAGTCAACGTTGATAATTCAAATGGAAAAGCTTCATATAATGTTGTGGCAACCACTAACAAGTTATGTTTAAAGATTATCATAATTAGTGATCAATTCCCTCAACCTATGTTTGTCAAAAATAACCCCCAGTTAGCGCCATCTAAAGTTCTAACAAATGCAGTGCCTATCGTTGGAAAACTCGCTACCCTGTCAAAAGTTTGAGAAAACTTGCGACCATTTCAAGTAGTTTGGCCGAAAATTTTGCAGAATGACGAAGTCCGTGCTAAAGAGCCTGCACTAGCTGGTAAACAACATGGGAGCCTCCCAACTTCTGAAAGAAAACAACATGTAAAGGTAAACAAATTGTGGGAAATGTGCATCGTGGCATCTCAGGTGGTTATGAAGATGATATGGATAGTAGGGATGTGTTGATATACACTGGCCAGGGTGGAAATAACTGTAGTGGGAACAAAAAGCAGACCGAAGATCAGAAACTTGAACGTCGAAACTTGGCTCTTAAGAACAGGATAGACTGGAAGATACCTGTGAGAGTTATCCGTGGATTCAGGCAAAAGAATACTGGAAATCATGGAAATCGAAACGTGGCTCTTTAGCACGGATTCAGGCAATATTGGCTTGATAATGGAGAAATATTGGCTTGATAATGGAGCATCTGGATTCTCCGAGTATTCATGTTCCAGTTAAGAAGACAACGTGGCCAACCAGAGCTGCGCTTGAAGACAGTTCATTTCTTAAGGGAACATCTCGTCTGGAGGCAAGGAGAGTAAAAGCATTTGTTCGTCACAGTTTGTTTACAATAGTATTTTAATGCTGGCTTTACTAAGCTTCTAGAGAGAGAAATTTCTAGAGGTTTAAAGCTTTTTTTAAAGTATAAATACATAAAAATAAATAAATAAAATTTACACCTCCACAGATTTGATCTTTTTACATCTTTGGTAAAGTCAGCTTTAACCTTTAAGATGGATTTGTACTGATTTTAATCCTGTTTCAGAGACCTAAAATCAGTCGCGGCAGGCAATCGTTAAATTATTATGCTATTGATAAAAAAAAAGCCTTCCATCCGGGAAGGAAAGATCAGGTCATGTTAAACATACCATTTTTAAAAATTATTAACTTAAGCATATATATACTCTGGATAAGTTTTTTTTTTTTAATATGAATTTCATTCATAACAACATTAACAAACTAAATTGTAAAATACATAACTATTCTCGTGCAATGAACATCTATTTTGCGCATCCTTTTAATATTAAATTGTTGGTTTCTTCGGATAACCATTAGAAAAGCAAAAACTTCATGTTGCAACTTCACATAAACTTCATTCTGTGATGGGTCGTTGTAACGCCAGTCTGCTCTATCCTTATCCTTCCACCATTTCGAAATATAGCATAGCAATGCTAAAAATAACATTGGAAATTTCTCGTGAAGCATTATTCAATGTGATATTTTAAAATTATGCATATAACAAATCCTAAACATTCGTTTAGTGGGTTTATGGAGCTGTTTTTCACTCAGACTATCAACCTACTGTTTGCATTTGGCAGCCATGCAACTACTAAGTTTTCATATTTAGTTTTATTTTATATATTAAAACAAATTCTGAAGCTTCCTATTCTTTCCTTGTGGAGTGAAGGAGAACCATAAACCTTGAGCATGAAGGTAGAGCTCATGACAAACAGAACTAAACATAACTACTAATTATAAGTAGGGTATTTACAACAAAACCATCAGGACTATGAAGCCCGGGTTTACTAAAAAAGTAGTAAAAACCAAAAAATAAAACCAAATCTCATTAACCAAGCAAAATTCATCCAATTCTTAGTCCCTAAGGTGTTGGGTTCGCTGGCGATTGAGGAGGCATTGTGGGTTGTTCTCCAATTCTACCCTGCAAATCATTGCCCAGCGACTCCAGCATGCAGAAGCTAGCAGCAACCTCTTGCTGCCCTTTCCTGATACTCGCCAATGCTTCTTTGATACCCCTAGCCAACTGGAGGTTGGATTGTATTTCCCTCGCCAGTAGGATATTCCTCGTCAACAACGGGCTCGCTATGAGTGGTCTTCCCTGGTCAGTCTCATACTCTTCAATTAAATCTGTCTCCTTGATAGCTGTTAGTGCTTTCACTCTTGCTAGTGTCTTTGCGATGTATTGGGTTCCCCAATTGAACAACAGAGGGGCTAGGCCTTTCTCAGCCGAGGAGGAACCTAAGGCAGAACAAGCCATCACGAAAGTGCTAACAATTTGGTCACTTCTACGCCTCCCTTGGTGATGCCTACTAAAACCCAAAACTCTGATCAAGATTACCTCAGGAGGACAAACAGAGGCCTGAAAAATCTTGGCGTAGGTTGTCTTCTCCCCTTCCTCCTCTCTATAAATAGTTGGACTGATACACTTGGCGGTGGAGCCATGGAAAGAACATGCCTTTCCCACCCCTTCATTCGCAAGGATGTCCATGACCTTGTTCATAGACCTTTTGATGTGAGAGAAGCTTAGCGCAGTTGTGTTACTGAGTCTTTCTCTGAGCGTCGAGAACTGACCTTCCCACCTCCAGTTGAGTGAAACCTCGTTAATGGATGCCCCATGCATAATTCTCCGAGCGAGGTTGATTATCACCATTGAGTCTCCCTCAATTATCAGCAGTGTTCTTTGGTTCTGAATCGCCCATGTGACACCATTTATCAATCCATCCAGTTCTGCCAGATTATTGTTGATGTAATTGTAACTTCAGAATGTATTCATCTGTATATCTTATGTATTGTACCCCGATGTTTATTCCGGGATGTGTCTGCAATGTAATTGTGTCATGTCATACCTTGATGTTTATTCCAGGAAGTTTCTATAATATAAACAAGTCATGTCAAGTCATTGTGGGTAGCCCTCCTATTGGTCAAGGGTTAAAGTCCCCGCAGTTGTGGGGCCCTAGGGTTATTGGACTATCCTAGAGAAGTTGACCCTAGGTGAGTCATTGTAAGTCGGGGCAATAGTCCCCACCATTGTGTTAAGGATAAACCTCCTTGTTGGTTTGAGGAGGCAAAGTCCCCACAAGTTGTGGGGCACTAGGGTTATTAGACACTCCTAGAGATCTCGGCTCTAGTAATTCATTATTAAGTGAGGCCGACATGTTGGACTTGGTTTCAAGTGAACGAAAGAATATAAATAGAGAGTGAGCCTCTCTATTTATCACACACACACTCACTCATTGGGGCGCATGAGTGAGAGGAGAAGTTGCTGTGACAAGAGAGAGAATACTGCTGTTGGGAGATTATCTTACTGTTTTTGGGTTTTACTTTTGGTGCTGATTCTATCTCTGAGGAAGATGCGGAGTTTTCTCCTTTATGGTTTCCCGGAGGAAAGCTCTTTGTGTCTCTTGTCTCTTGTGTTTTATTGTTGTGCATGTTATTCTCTCAGTTAAAGATCTAAAGATCATAATGCTAGCTTGAATGATAAAAATATAACATTGTATCAGAGCTAACCTGAGAAGAAAACATTATGCAGCTGCAGAAGCTAGCGCTTCTTACTTTTTGGCTCTCTCTCCACAATCCATCAACAAAATTATGCTAGGTTGACTCTCCATTGAAAGGCGCATCTTTCTATCGAAGCGGAATTTGATTCCGAGCACTTTCAGCTTTTGGTGCGGGAAATTAGGGATTTCTATAGAAGAGGAATTTTTGAGTGAGCCCGACATAGGATTGATCTCCTCATCAAAATCGAAGTTTAGAGACCTAGATCAAGATTTTTGGTTGGGTGAAACTCCAGGAATGTTAAACCCTAGTTTGACCTCGAGCTGGAAAAACCCTAAGATACTAAAATTGATACGTTTTTGTACATTTTCTATATCTCAGTATTAGCGAAGGGTCAGGAGCTGAAAATTGCATAGGCCGAAGCTAAAATCTTGATTTAGATTGTGTCTGAAATTCAGCCTCAAATTCGCTATGTTATGGGAGATATGATCCCTCCAAGTTAGGGTTCTAGCCTCTTCCAGGATTCATCCCTAAATACGACACCTAGGGAGAATTGCTATATCTTGGGCTACAAAGGTCCAAATGAAATTTTTGAAGATTTTACAAAAAGGGCATGGAATTTAGTTTTTGTGGTCTAAGTTTTAGACCCGGAAGATGAAACAGTGACACATGGAAATCCGTACAACTTCGCTATGCTAAACAATGAACAATCCTGTAACAGGTCACCTTGGGAAAATGACCATACGTCCCAATTGGTGAGACCAATTCTGATGAAAACTATGGTTTTGGAACATGGACATGTGAAGCTACCTCAGTACAAAGTTTCAGACACAGAGGAATAGTAATGTTGGAGATACCAGAGAAACAGTAACAGACATTTTTGTAGAAGAAATTGGAAAACTAGGGCTTCCTGTTCCGGGATCTTCCCTCGATTGTTTTCAAAAAAGGAGTACATTGGACAGATCAACTTGAATAGATCTATATTTCTATCCAATTAGATTTGAAATATTCCAAGTTTTGAAAATTAGGGTTTCTCTGACAAACCCTAGATCAACCAACTCCGGAATGAGGACAAACACCTCCAATCGGTAAGATCTAATCTTTTGCTATTTACATTTGAGGTTCTCATTTCAAACTGATCTATCATATTAGCTTGATGATAAGCTTGGTGAAGTTGACAACTTCCAAGCATGGAAGTATTTGATCTCTCTAAAGAAAATGGATTGGACATTTACATGAATAGAGAGGTTCCAGTTCCAGAGGGAGATGAGGCTAAAAGCCTTACACAAGAAGAACATGGTCAAGGCCAAGAAGATCATTGTTGATTCAATCACAGATCACATTATACCACAACTGTATTCCCTAAAGACACCAAAGATGTTTGATTCCTTGACCAAGCTATTTGAAGGGAAGAACATAAATCAAAATATGACTTTGATAAAAGAGTTGAAGAATATGAAGATCCAGAATGCAGAGACCATACAGTCATACTTTTTGGGGGTGTCTCAAATCAAAGAACAACTTGAAGTAGTAAAAAAAGAAGTGAAGAATGCAGAAGTAGTGATAGCCATCTTGAATGGCATCCCAGGATCATGGAATTCATTCATGTGAGGAATAAGTGATTACTTTTAGCAGACTCTAGGAAGAAGAAGAAGCTTCACTCATAAGAGAATAGAAGATGGGAGCAACTAAAGATCAAGATATCACCATCCAAAGAATATCCCTCAAGTGATGAGGAATACGAAGAACTCAACTCTTAAAGAAACTCTTATCCATCTTAGCATTTGGATAAGAAATGATGAATGAAGAAGATGATGAAGCTAAAGGATCAAGAAGGAGTCTACCCACGAAACAAATAAAGATAGGTATTCAATTGTCATTTCATGATATTGTTTTGTTAGGAATTTGTTTATATTCAGTTAATGTATTATGCATGATAGAATGTTTGCATTAATGACAGTATACTACTAATCTGCATGAGATCATGGAAGATCAAGGTCATTGCCCACTGAAAAGTAGCTCCGGCGTTCTTAAGGAAAAAAGGCATTTTTCGATATGCAAACGTTCCCCAAGGACAAATAAATGTAGTATTATGTTGGTCCTCAGGTTTAATTTGTATCTAATTATATTCGAAAAAGTCGTCCATGAAGGAAAAAACCTCACTACCCACACACTCATCCAAAATCTGATCAATAAATGGTGTGGGGAGATTGTCCTTAGGACAGGAATGATTCAAATCACGGAAATCAGTACATATGCGGATCACTCCTTGCTTCTTATCCACTGAAACGGGGTTTGAAACCCATTCCATCAAGGGAATGGTATAGATAAAGCCGGATTTCAACAGTTTCTCTATCTCTGCCTTAGTTGTGGGTGCTTTCCTAGGATTCACCGCACGCAAGTGTTGTTGAACAGGCTTAGCGTTGGCATAAGTATTAATCTCATGTTCGACAATACCAGGGTCGATACCTAGCATTTTGTCGTAATAACAAGCAAAGATATCACGGAATTCTTTAAATATCTCGGTGTATTCTTGAATCTCAGCATGGGAACATTCTGCCCCAATACAGACATTCTCTATTCTGCTAGGATCGCGAGAGATATTGATAGGAATCGTTGAAGATATGTTTGCCATGTTTCCATTAACCATCGGACCAAGAGAGCTTAATGGAACCATAGGACTACCAACTCTCTCACTAAGAACCGCCCTAAAGCCCTCACGCTTTAAGCGATCAAGCTCGGGAAGAAAGTAAGATCTATGACGGAGTTCCTCCCATGCTGGCTCAACTCCCGACATGGCCTCAATAATCACTTCATTTGAAGGGAAGATAGTATCAAGGAAGTCGTGCGCTTGAGAAGACTATACTTCCCATGCCGGTAGCACATAAGGGTCGTCCTCCCCCATCCGTGAAGAGGAAGGACTAGGCTCTACAACACACTTGATATTAGCTTGATAAGCTATCATGGTTGCAGGCAATGGCACGTTCGTCATGATGGGCTCACTCGGAGTACTCGGTGTAGGAAGAATCCAAGGATCTTCCATATGACTCATGCGAAAAGAAACTGATCTCATAGATGTCAAAGCCTCATCGGAACTAGACCCTATTATAAGGATCGGTGCAGAACAACTAAAGCTTCCCATGAGGGATGGATACATGCCTACACCCACACTCCCAGTTGCCGGATTAGAGTGTTCAACGATCGGGATCGAAGCTCTCGAAGATGCGGTAACAGACGGATTCTTGAATGTCATTTTATCAATCGTGACTATCTTCCCATTAAATGGAAAACATACAATGCGAAGTAGGGAAGAAGCAATGGCTTGCATACTGTACATCCAATTCCTACCCAGCAAGAGATTGTATTCAAGGGGAGCATCAACCACCTCGACCTATATCGCAACGGTCTTCCCTCCTAAACGGACTTTAAGGGAAAGAAGGATTCCGTGCAGCCTGAACAATCTCCCATCGAAGGCAGTTAACATGGTCACTGATTTAGACAGCTCAGGGGAACCTAAACCCTTCCAACACGATAAAGACATCACAAAAGTGGCAGCGCCTTCGTCAATCACAGTGTGCTTGACGGTCATCTTAAGACATTCTACGTGAATCAAAAGAGACACATAGTAAGGAAAGCGAGGCTGAAGTCTTGCGGTTTCAAATTTAATCACGGAGAAAGAATCATCATCATTCACATTTAGGGAAGAAAGCAAAGCCTTCATTTGTGAAGGACAACTCTGAAGCACTTCCAATGTAGACATCGCACAAAGAGTGTGGCCCAAATCCTCGACAACTGAATAGTGTTGGGTGTCTCGGGCATTAGGATTGTGCCCCGAATGCTTAAGGAATCCCTTAGGAATGTGAGGTGTAGCTTAAGGTTTATCCACAGGTTTGTCAATATGCAAAGGAGACCCTGGTGGATCAGGTTCCTTTCCTGGGCTAGGTTGTGATGAACCATAGTCCTTCGCATGGGTCACAACTTTCACAGCACGTACCATGTTAATGCAACCATGACAACTACCCTCCGGTGGATCTTGATCACCACCAGACTTATCATGGATCCTCAAGTTCATATTTTGATTGTGAGGTAAAGGGTTAGTTAGCATAGCTGGGCCCTGTGCCAAGAATCTCGAGGCTTCATCGATACGAGGGCACAAGTAAGTGAGGTGATCGTCCTTACACAATTTGCAAGGAAATTTAACCTTACGTTTAGCTTTCTTATACCCCCCAGCATTATGGGTGTTCTTGTCATTATTGTTAGCATTCTGATTCCTATTCCCACCCCTACGATTATTCTTACCCTTCTTCTTATTCTGTCCGGGCTGCTAGTTACCCTTCTGGTCCGATGATTGCACCGAAAGTACACTCACCATTTGGGTGGGTTGAGACGAATCCGTGGCTTGTCCCGAAGTAGATTGGTTGATTGACAATTGAATAACTTGTTTTGCAATCGAATCCATAGGTTTAGCACTCGCACAGCCAACAATGGCATCGGCATGTGGTCCAGGTTTAACTTTGGGGTCGAAACTAGAACACGGATCATTGGGAATGATCTCATATACCAAACCAGACTGAGCATAAATCAAGTCCAGTTCCTGTGCCCTAAAAATCGCTTGTTCTGCATTCTCCATTCCGAATGTAGAAACATCATTCGCTATATATGGAAATAACGACTTAAGGAACCATTCGAGGAGGAATTTCGGTGGTATAAAGGCTTTAATTAACCTCTTCCATCTACACCACTCTTGGATATGATCCGAGATATGTGTGGCTTTATCCTTCTGAAATGTCGACAAGGGTTCAGTAACAAAGGATGTAGAAACATCCTTCGCTATATATGGCAATAACGACTTAAGGAACCATTCGAGGAGGAATTTCGGTGGTATAAAGGCTTTAATTAACCTCTTTCATCTATGCCACTCTTGGATATGATCTGAGATATGGGTGGCTTTATCCTTCTGAAATGTCAACAAGGGTTTAGTAACAAAGGATGTAGAAACATCCTTCGCTATATATGGCAATAATGACTTTAAAAACCATTCGAGGAGGAATTTCGGTGGTATAAAGGCTTTAATTAACCTCTTCCATATACGCCACTCTTGGATATGATCCGAGATATGTGTGGCTTTATCCTTCCAAAATGTCGACAAGGGTTCAGTGCCAACATCATAACGCACTGGTAGCTAGAAGTGGTTAAGAAAAGTCATTGCTAGGTCATCGAACAAAGTGAATGCCCCCTAAGGTAGCTCTATATACCATTCCGCGGTAGGCCTTGTAAGGGTGCGTTGAAACGGATGGAGTCCTGGTGTAAGGAATTTGAAGAGCACCATAGGTGAAAGGTAGTAACATGTTTGCTCGAATCCTCTCCTGGTTTTTCCTCGAACTTGGGTATGTCTAAGGGAATCTTAGTAGGGATAGCCATCCAAGCCGGGTCATGAGCTATAGGATCGTTCGTCAATCTCAACAAGTCAGGAATATTCAACATTGTGAGGAAAGGGAGCTTAGGATGATGAGGTTGATGGACCTCTCCCTGATAGTTGTGATTCAGAAAGGTCTGATTACCACCATGTCCTTGGCCATAGTGCCCTCCTCCCGCTTGACCCGTATAGGGTGGCATGGAATCACCATAGTGTGGTGTAACTTGACTATTAGGAGCTACAAAGTCATAATTTGGAGAGTAAGCAGGTTGTTGATACTTGCCACCATAAGGTGAAGGACCCTGTCCATACTGCCCCACATAAAAGGGTCCATAAGTCATCGCATGAGATGTCGCATCAGACACTACGTAAGTAGGAACATACGCTCCAGAAGTAGGAATATACATTCCGAAAGTAGTAATGTGACCTCTAGAAGTATGAATATGACCTCCCGAAACAACGGGCGGTGCATGAAGTTGAGACATGATCGGTCTAGTAACCACAGTACAGACATAACTCGTAGCAACGTTTCAGCCCGAAGGACCACGTGAATGAGGTGGAGGGTGAACATTCGAAAAACTAGGGATAGAGGATGAAGGGATCTGTGTAATTAAGTACGTACTATTCCCTATAGTCACTCGTCTTGGATCTGGTATCCTAATAGGATCACTAACCCTAGACCTAGGAGGAATATGTGATGTAACTTCCACCACCGAGATGGAAGGTGCAATGTGACTAGTGCTCCCAAACCTCTCCGCATGATAAGGAATGAGAGTTCCCCCAGGCATAGTGTTAGGCTTGAACTCAGACTCGACATGAAATGCCAAATCATGTGTGGGAAAACCAGACACACCATAACTACCATAACTAGTGCTGGCGGGTTCAAAATGAGTCTCATAATCCTCTGGCATTCCATACCAGCAATGCGTCAATGGGGAATCAACCCTAGAGTGAGTAGGTATATTATGAAAGGTTCCTATCTCAGAAATCATAGGACCTAACTCAATCAAGTCGAGTGAAGGATCATAGGTAGGAGTAAACTCCCCGTTTTCCACATG
Source organism: Pseudotsuga menziesii (assembly GCA_001517045.1). Lineage (NCBI taxonomy): Eukaryota > Viridiplantae > Streptophyta > Pinopsida > Pinales > Pinaceae > Pseudotsuga > Pseudotsuga menziesii. The sequence continues at coordinate 297,657 of LPNX010207955.1, forward strand.
AATGGGAGAAGGTGGTTCAGGAATACTTTCTATATGGTCTGCCATGGTGTGTGAATCAATGTGCGAAGTAGTCCGCATGGACTGTCTATTTCTCTCTCCCAAAGGAGAAGGAGATGTAGAATGCGGAAGTCCTGCTAAATGATGAGAACGGCGAAGAGCCACACCCGAATCCACAATGACTCAAAAAATAGAAAAGACTCTCTATCTATGCAAACCCTAGGCAAGCTATCGTGCACAAAGCAATCACCAATAAAATCTAAAGCCAAATGCAAGCAATCAAGGGTAGGATAAGTGAGCTCCAGAATGAAGCAGGTATGTCTCGCTTAGGAGAGGCTTGATACTCCCATACACAACAAGCGGAGGCACGTAACCAATTATTGTGGCCCTCAGCTTCAACGCGTAAAGCAATTGTGCTGTCTGACCCCAATCTGGCCGGGACACCTGTAGAATAACCCCTACAAATTACCCCCTCGATATCCAAGGTAAGGCCACTAAGGTCACCTTAATATAATCAATGCTCAGGCAGACAGTTGTAGGCGGGATTGACCGTATGGGCAGGGTAGCAAAGCCCAAAACTCTTGAAAGAGCCCCCAAATACGAATACAATCCTGGAAATATCTCCTGTGCTACTTAGTTATGACTAGGGGTCATCCCAATCAATAATCGCTCACACTCCCTTGTGCTTAACTCCCTTTTGAGAGGAGGATCCTGAGAAACAATGGTTATACCAAGGATTTCACACACTCACCTAGAAAGACACACACATGTTGTTGTTTAGTGGTCTTGGAGAATTTACTCACAATGAACTATTCCAAGACCCTTAAACCTAATCTTGTTGGTGAACCCTATCAAATAAAATAGTGTAGTTCATTTTAATTAAGCGTTGATTTTAATTGGATTTATTTCATGATTTTAACTAATGGTGTTATGACACAACATGAAGTAAAATGCACACCTAACAATCAAAGCAAATGCATTGGGTCCATGAAAACAGGGTATGCTACTACGTGAAATGCACAATTTTCTTCAAATGATAAATGCCAGCTTTCCTATATGAAATCCTGACTAATACTCCAAAGCAAATCTAGTACAAGTACTATGCAAAATGCAAAATGCAATGCATGATGATAAATAAATATTTTTTGATTTTTTGAAATAAAATGAGATACAAAAAGCAAAAAAATGATTCTACAACCACCACACTCTACAAGCACACTCAAGCAGCACTCAAGAAAATCACTAAGGTAAAATAAGTCTAATGCACTCATCCCAAAACAAAAAATCGAAAATGCAATGACAAGAATATTCTTAAAAAATAAATTTACCCTAAAAAAAACATCTCTGGTCAGAAACAGAGGTGTATACAGGCTCAGGCAGTATCAAAGGAGACTCAGCAATCATCAAACTTCACCCACCAACCATTTAACTTCCTATAAAAGGTAAAACTAACGGCATATGTCACATCCCCATGCCTCTGACTGGCGTAGAGGACTCCACCCAAACTTGAATCACACGGGCTAAGAGTCCCATGAACATGTACAGGCAATAAAATTTGCATAAACAGAATGCTGAAAGAGAATACATTGCAGTATAACATGCGCAATTGCAACTGTTTATCATACACAGCTATAATTATTCATCATGCATAGCGGAATCCACATGCATTCACATAGTCATTCATTTTAACTTGTTCATCATATTATTAACAGTAAACATGGTTGCAGGAGTAAAATGGACAAGATCACTTATCTTTGTGAAGAAGTCGATCCACAACTAGCTACGTCGCTGCAACGTTCCACCCAACCATAGGCCGGCATGCTCCTTAATCTCTCAGCAACGCTGCCACCCCCGAGCTAGGCATGATTCTCTAAGGAATAAGGGAACTAGCAGGCTTAGACATAGCCAAGGGTATACAAAACACAGCCAAGCCAACACAATTGGGTTTATCAGGCCATCCAGGAGTTGGGAAAGGCTAATTGCTAAGCTGGTGAGCTCATTACAGAGCCAAGAACACCTACACCAGAGCTAGCCTCACCTCTAAGACACCCAAACACACCCAACACAAGGAATCAGTCCCTTTTCTGATACAAAGTCCCTCAGGCCCTGCATTCCCTTCCAGTGCTATTCAGGGGTGATGGAGAAGAAGGCCAACCCTCTAGCTCTTTCTGTGTGGTTTCCAGCCACCAGGTTTATCAAGCAAAACTAAGCCCCCATCCCTACTCCCATTACAGTCCAAAGACCAACCATTGCACTCAGGAAATTAATTTAGCTGTCACAGCTTAAACAAGGAAAATGAATTCAAACCGTCTGCAACAGCCTCAGGGCATAAAAACAAACACGGTTCACGACATGGGGAAATGATATTCCGTTCCTGAACAGCTAAGCAAAGGGATAAGAATTACGCAGACCGCACATAGTTCTTGAGCGTGAAATCGCCTCCTATAGGAAATCGTGGGTCACAAAGACCGAACAGCTCCCAGTTTCCCGCGTGAATAACAACCACCCAGAGCCCAGTGCGTGAGAGGAAATCCACACTGAAACCCAAATACGGGTCAAGAACACCCGATTCCACGCTATGGGAAAAACATGAATGATAGTAGAGGCACCCCCAATCCTTTTCCGAGCTGCGTGAGACCAAACCGCAAGGAGCCTGTGTGTGAGAATAAATCAGACAATGGAGGTAATTCGTGAGGATGAGCAGGCTACAGGAAGAACGCAAATTGGAAGAGCATAGGTGTTCGGCACAGATGTGGAGAAGAGAGATCCCTACGTGAGTGATGACAGTCGTTTTTCCCAGCCATAGTGAAGTTAACCAGGGTGGAGTGTGCGTGTGGGTGAGGACTGAGAGTCCTGCCACCCCACTCCCAAAGACCATAACTGCCTCAACCACCACCAGCCTTTCTTAATGAAAGTGGTTGGGAATAAGACAAGGGAAGAAGACACATGGGTATTTCCCTCATTGGCCCAAGGTTTGACAATTTATCCTTGTGAAAATCATGCCCCTTTCTCATTTTAGTTGCCGTGATCGTAGCTGGTCAGATTCATTTAATTAATTATAGATGTGTATTTACATGATGACCAACATAATATATGCCGCATGCCCCGATATACCATCGGTGACAATTTAAATCCAAAACATAGAATAACCGATCAATGGTGGGGCCTTGGCCTTTATCTCCACACCATGATCATTACAGTATATACATCATGTACATCTAATGCAACGGGGTCAAAACCGGGGGTGTGACATTCCCCTCCCCCTTCAATAGCACTGTCCTCAGTGCTTTACAAAATTTGAACAAAATGCTACACTGGTATCGCCTCAGTGTTCCGCAAAATTGAACAAAAATGGATGTGCCAATCGCATGGCATCCTCCAGCTCCCATGTGGCCTCTTCCGTAGCATTGTGACCTTCTTGTCGAGGATGCGCATTGGCTCGATTCGGAACTCTCCCTCGGGTTCCACCTGAATCACATCCCAATTTATCACATGGTTAGGATCATGTACATATCTCTTAAGCAAAGAAACATGAAAAAAATTATGAGTTCTAGTGCTAGCAGGCAATGCAAGTCTATATGCAACTGGCCCTATTCTTTCAAGAACTTCAAACAGCCCACAATATCTTGGTGACAACTTGGCACAACTTCCAAGCTTCAAGGAACTCTTCCTTGCCCTCACTTTGAGGTAAACATGATCCCCAACACTGAACTCCTTGTTCACCCTATGCTTATCTGCATAGATTTTCTGCCTATCCTGCGCTGCTTTCATATTCTGCCTGATCTTCACAACCTCTTGCTCCATTTCCTTGAGCAATTCTAGCCCAAGCACAATCCTGTTCACTGGATTATCCCAAGTCACTGGTGTCATACACCTTCTTCCATACAAGGCTTCATACGGACTCATCCCCAAGGATGCCTGCTGTCCATTGTTATAAGCAAACTCTACCAAGTGCAAGTAATCTTCCCACTTGGTTGGTTTGTCCATCACGTACATGTGAAGCATATCTTCAAGCACCTGATTAACTCTCTATGTCTGACCATTTGTCTGAGGATGATATGCAGTGCTGAAGTTTAGCTTTGTACCCAAATCTGCAAACAACCCCTTCCAAAAGTTGGAAGTGAACTTGACATCCCTTTCAGAGACTATTGCCTTAGGCAGTCCATGCAATTTGAATATCTCCTTCATGAAGATCCTTCCAATGTCACCAGTCTCATACGTAGACTTAACTGGTATAAAATGTGTTGCCTTTGTCAATTTGTCTACCACAACCATGATGGAATCATGTTGTCTCCAATTTGTCGGCAATCATGTAATGAAATCCATGGAAATAACTTCCCATTTCCATTCCGGAAATGGAAAAGGTTGCAACAAACCTACTGGATGTTGATGCTCAACCTTTACCTGTTGACATTTCATACACCTCGAAATGTATTCAGCCATGTCCTTTTTCATTCCTGGCCAAAAGTACTGCTTTCTAGCTGTAGCAATTGTTTTCTGGTATCCTGGGTGTCCAGAATACGGAGCTTGATGGATTTCATCCATAACAACTCTCCTCAAATCTGCTACATCTGGAATATAAATCCTACCTTTATAAGTGAGAAGCCCATCTTCTTCCAATTTATATCCCTCATACCTCTTCTCAAGACTTTGCTGCTGCAACTTGTCTTTTACCTGCTCATACAATTCATCTCCAACAACATGACTAACAATCTGCTGCCTCAAATCCAATTGGCAAATACTAAAAGATGCCACATGCATTTCTTGCATCTTCCTGCTGAGTGCATCAGCTACCTTATTCTCTTTTCCCTTTATGTTCTTGATTTCAAAATCAAATTCACATAAAAACTCCAGCCATCTTGCTTGCCTAGCATTCAAAGTAGGCTGATCAAATAGATACTTCAAACTACAATGGTCTGTTCTGAGGTCAAATCTCCTGCCCATCAAGTAATGTCTCCACATCTTGAGAGCATGTACTATGGCTGCAAGCTCTAGATCATGAGTGGCATAGTTCTTCTCATGCTCCTTAAGCTTTCTCGACTCATAACATATCACATGGTTTTCCTGCATAAGGACTCCTCCAAGCCCTTGTCCACATGCATCGGTACATACCACAAAATATTTCTCTGGATCTGCAACCTTCAATACTGGTGCACTGGTGAGAAGACTCTTCAATCTCTAGAAGCTTTCTTCACACCTCGATTTCCATTCGAACTTCATCCCCTTCTTTTGCAAAGAAGTGATGGCGTGTGCAACTTTGGAGAATCCCTCAATGAATCTCCTATAGTATCCTGCAAGTCCCATAAAAGATCTTACATCTGTCACATTTCTTGGAGTAGGCCAATTCATAATGACTTCAATCTTTTCAGGGTCCACAGATATACCCTCCTCTGAGATAATGTGACCCAAGTATTGAATTCTATCTCTATAGAAGTCACACTTGCTCAGTTTTGCATACAACTGGTGCTCCCTGAGCAAATTCAATGTCAATCTCAAATGCTCTTCATGCTCTTTCTCATTCTTGGAATAAACAAGAATGTCATCAAGGAAGACAAGAATAAACTTGTCCAAATACCTGCTGAAGACACTATTCATAAGGCACATAAATGTAGCTGGTGCATTTGTGAGACCAAATGGTACCACTACAAACTCATAATTCCCATACCTTGTCCTGAAGGCTGTCTTATGAATGTCTTCATCCTTGATTCTCACCTGATGGTAACCAGACCTCAAGTCAATCTTGGAAAATACCTTTGCTCCTCTCATTTAAACAAAGAGGTCATCAATCCTAGGAAAAGGATATTTATTCTTCATAGTAACCTTGTTCAATTGCCTCTAGTCAATACATAACCTAAGAGTACCATCTTTCTTCTTGAAAAATAGAACCGGTGCTCCCCAAGGAGACACACTCGGTTGGATATACTTATTTTCCAACAACTCTTGCAGTTGCATCTTCAATTCTAGCATCTCCAGTGTACTCATCCTATAGGGTGCCTTGGACACTGGTACTGCTCCTGGCACAAGTTCAATTGTGAAATCAATGTCCCTCTTTGGAGGAAGCCCTGGAATCTCATCAGGAAACACATCCCTGAATTCCTGTAACACCTGATAGTCCTCCAACCTAGGGGTTTCATCTCTCATTTCCTCCAAAATCTGAGCTGCATACAACTGGAAACCCTTCCTACAGAACTTCTTTAATTGCATTGCTGAAATTTGCCGTACTGATACCACCTTTGGAATACCCTTCACAACTACTAGGTTCCCTTCTTCATTCATGCATTCAAAAGACTTATTGTAGCAATCAAGATTCACCCTGTGAGCTTCTAACCAATCCATTCCAATGAGAACATCATAGGAACCAAGCGGTAGAACATTCAGATCTACACAAGTGACCAATCCATTCATGACCAATGGACATTTCTCTACCACTTCACTGACCTTTCTTTTAGTTCCAGTGGCTAGCTGAACTAACCAATACATTCTATGCTTTACTTTCTTAAAAGCACAAATCTCCACTACTCTAGGAGTAATGTAACTATGAGTAGAACCAGGGTCAATCAAAATAGAAACAGATTGCTCAACAATCTTACCTGCTACTTCAACCACAGCTGACTGGTGATCTGCTTGACGGTCTTCCAGTGCTACATAGATCCTAGGAACTGCCCTTACTACTTGACCCACTGTTTCTGCCTCTTGAACCTTATAAGTTGGTCTTGCACTCTCATTCTGGATTGGACAATTTCTGCGCATGTGGGGTCCCCCACATTTCCAACATTGAAGTGGCCCTCTATTTTGTTGTGGATCCTTAGGCTTTTCTCCGGTCACTCCAATCGGCTTACTCGCAGCTTGAGATGGCTGCTTCTGCTGATTCCTAAAGTTAGAAGGTTTGAAACCTTTCTTTCTTTGGTCAAACTTTTCATTCTTCTTGTCCTTCCATGCCTTATGGTAATCTGGCTTACCTTTGCTTTGCTCATAGCAATACTTAGCCTTCCTTATTGCTTCTTCAAGAGTTCTAGGCTCATAAAAATCAATCCTATCTTTGTAAGACTGAGGTAATCCACTTAGAAAACGTTGGACCTTCACCTTTTCATCTCTGATGTACTGGAAATACCTCAATAGCTCCAAAAACTTATTTGCATACTCCTCCATGGTCTGTTGTCCCAACCTCAACTCATGGAACTCCTTAATCTTGTCATCGTAATACCTGTCAGAGAGGTATTTCTGCTTGAAATACTTCTTGAACTATTTCCACTTCAGTTTCCTTTCACTGATCCTCTTTACTTGCTTGAAGTGTTCCCACCAAATGGATGCTCTTCCATTTAGATTGAATATGGCAACTCTTGCCTTCATGTTTCCTGAATAGTCATGCACTTGAAAGTACTTCTTTATGCCAAGAAGCCAAGCTTCAGCCTCTTGTCCAGTCTTCACCTCACCATCAAATGTAGGAGGTTTAGCTTTCTTAAATTCATCTCAAGAGAAATCCCTATGGTGTCTTCTTCTCTTTCTTTTACGAGAAGAAGAGCTTGAATCCCCGCTGGATTCTTCAGAATCAGATGACCTGCTAGAAGTCCCTCTCCTTCTCCTAGTACTGCTCTTACTGCCTTTTGGTCTTGCTGTACCTCGTCCAGAGTCTATCTTTCTTTGCAAGTTTGTCAAACTCGGAAACATAGCAGCATTCAACTGATGCTGCTCCTCCTAGACTTTGATCAAGCTTCTCATAGTAGCTGCAACATCTGACGGTGTCTCTTGGAACCTCCTTCCATTAGACTCTATGTCATCATTTCTATTACGGACATTTTCTCCCATGGCATCTTCTGCTCGCTCATGGGAATCCCGAGCATCATACCCATCATGGGTTCTCATGACTGAACCGCAACTTACTTACCAAACTGCACTACCTGGAATACTTCTCTTGAAGGTGACTATGATTCTGCAAACGTGTTAATAACACAATTGTTAGATGCATAACATTTATATAAATCATAATCACTCACCTTTTCCGGGAATAACCATAAAATAACAATTTGCCCAAACACACAAATTTTTCTTCATTAAGAACGTCTATCTGAGGGGGATGACGGGGGTCAAGGGGGATTTCCCCCTTGTGGCTTCTGCTAAAAATTCCACTAAAAAATAGTTAAAATTCGTTGGTTAAACCCCATGGAAAACCCAAATTTTCCTTGCGCAGAATTGGGTCTCATTTCCACTAACCATCCGCAGAATCAGCTCTCGGAACCCTTATCCCGTCCGCTAAATCGGCTCTCGTTTCACTAGATCTTCTGCCGAATCAGCTCTCAGAAGCTTTAATCGTTCCGCGGATTATAAACTCATCGGCTGTCGAAAGATTTTGTGCTTCGGGTGGTTTAGTCATTTAGGCAGCCGCAATGGCGGAACATGATCTCTTTCTTCTTCCGATCGGCGGCACAACCTGATCGGTGTCGGCAGACTTTTTACATCAGAAGACTTAGTGCTTTCGCTTCCGCAACGGAGGCACACGAACCACTTTCTCTTCCACAACGGTGGCTCTCGGAACACTTTCCCTTTCGATTGGCCACTTCTGTCTTAAAGAAATTTTTAGCTTCGGGCGTCGACGGTCTTTTGGATCGAAAGCCTTAATGCTTTCGCTTCCGCAACAGAAGCTGTTTACTTGGAATAATTTAAAATTTTCTGCAACGTCGGAGGTCTTTCTCATCGGCTGGCAAATTACTTTGGCTTCCACAATAGCGGCACACCAAATACGAACTCCTTCCAACGGCCGCTCTTTTCTTAAAGAAATTTTAACTTCGGACGTCTACAGACTTCTTACATCGGAAGACAAATGACTTTGGCTTCCACAATGGCGGCTTGCCAAATGTTAACTTCTTTCGATTGGCACTTACTTAGAACAATTTTTAACGTCGAGCGTCGGCGGACTTCTTACATCGGAAGACAAATGACTTTGGCTTCCGCAACGGCGACTCGCCAAACGTCAACTTCTTCCGATTTTTCTCAAACTGTTCCGTCGGCCAGGCTTCCGCTACGTCGGAAGTCCTTCCTCGTCGAAAGACTTAGTGGTTTGGGCTTCTGCAACGACGGATGGGATACTTCTAACTCTTCCGCAACGGCGGAAGTCTTTCCGCTAGTGGCCCGACTGTTCCATACTTAGCCAAATTTTCTCAATGTTACAGTCATTCATATTATGACTTCTGCTGGGCAGAATGAAATACAACTTCTGTCGATTGCTTCTTCTTGGCCCATAGAGGCCCATTGTTGCAACCTGAGGCTCTGTTACCATGTTGTCACGTCCCCATGCCTCCAACCGGCGTAGAGGACGCAACCCAAACTTCAATCACATGGGCTAAGAGTCCCATGAACTTGTACAGGTAATAAAATTTGCATAAACAGAATGCTGAAAGAGAATACATTGCAGTATAACATGCACAATTGCAACTGTTTATCATACACAGCTATAATTATTCATCATGCACAGCGGAATCCACATGCATTCACACAAGCATTCATTTTAACATGTTCATCATATCATTAACAGTAAACATGGTTGCAGGAGTAAAGTGGACAAGATCACTTATCTTTGTGAAGAAGTCAATCCACAACCAGCTACGTCGCTACAACGTTCCACCCAACCATGGGCTAGCGTGATCCTTAATCTCTCAGCAACACTGCCACCCCTGAGTTGGGCATGATTCTCCAAGGAATAACGGAACTAGCAGGCTAAGACATAGCCAAGGGTATACAAAACACAGCCAAGCCAACACAATTGGGTTTATCAGGCCATCCAGGAGTTGGGAAAGGCTAATTGCTAAGTTGGTGAGCTCATTACAGAGCCAATAACACCTACACCAGAGCTAGCCTAACCTCTAAGACACCCAAACACACCCAACACAAGGAATCAGTCCCTTCTCTGCTACACAGTCCCTTAGGCCCTGCATTCCCTTCCAGTGCTATTCAAGGGTGATGGAGAAGAAGGTCAGCCCTCTAGCTCTATCTGTGTGGTTTCCAGCCACCAGGTTTATCAAGCAAAACTAAGCCCCCATCCCTGCTCCCATTACAGTCCAAAGACCAACCATTGCGCTCAGGCAATTAATTTAGCTGTCACATCTTAAACAGGGAAAATGAATTCAAACCATCTGCAGCATCCTCAGCGCATAAAAACAAACACGGTTCATGACATGGGGAAATGATAGTCTGTTCCTAAACAACTAAGAAAACAGATAAGAATTACGTAGACCGCACACATTTCTTGAGTGTGAAATGGCCTCCTACAGGAAATCGTGGGTGACAAAGACCAAACAGCTCCCAGTTTCCTGTGTGAATAACAACCACCCAGAGCCCAGTGTATGAGAGGAAATCCACACTGAAACCCAAATACGGGTCAAGAACACCCGATTCCACGCTATGGGAAAAATGTGAATGACAGTAGAGGTGGCCCCAATCCTTTTCTGGGCTACGTGAGACCATACCGCAAGGAGCCTGTGCGTGAGAATAAATCAGACAATGGAGGCAATGCATGAGGATGAGCAGGCTATAGGGAGAACATGAATTGGAAGAGCATAGGTGTTCGGCACAGACGTAGAGAAGAGAGATCCCTGCGTGAGTGATGGCAGTTCTTTTTCCCAGCCATAGTGAAGTCAACCAGGGTGGAGTGTGCGTGTGGGTTAGGACTGACAGTCCTGCCACCCCACTCCTAAAGACCATAACTGCCTCAACCACCAGCAGCCTTTCTTAATGAAAGTGGTTGGGAATAAGACAAGAGAAGAAGACACATGGGTATTTCCGTCATTGGCCCAAGGTTTTACAATTTCCCCACATCCTTATCCTTGTGAAAATCATGCCCCTTTCTCATTCTAGTTGCCGCGATCGTAGCTGGTCGGATTCATTTAATTAATTATAGATGCGTATTTACATGATGAGCAACATAATATATGCCGCATGCCCCGATATACCATCAATGACACTTTAAATCCAAAACATAGCATAACCGATCAACGGTGGGGCCTTGGCCTTTAGCTCCACACCATGATCATTATAGTATATACATCATGTACATCTAATGCAACGGGGTCAAAACCAGGGGTGTGACAGCATATGTGACTGTTCACAGTAAACCCGTGTGTATACACGGAAATAGCAGAGAAACCCACGTGTATACGTGACTGTGAGTTCAAAACTCACGTACAGGAAGAAAAGTGCATAAAAATCAAGGCAAACAGACAAGCTGAGACAAACTTCACACCAATCAGACACTACCAAGCAAACATGCCCCCAGACCCGACACAGAAACAAGAGAGAAAGAGCAATTCAAAGTCATTGAATGCTGATAGAAAACCCCAAAAGGACAACTACTAGGAACTCCCCAACAGAGTCTCCAATTCTCTTACAGAGAGAAATTCCTATGGCTTAGGGTACCACAACAGACAGCTTAACTCCAGAAATCAATCCTTTCCAATATGCAAGAGAAATTAAATATCTAACACTAAAGGATCAGACCTCGTACCTTATTTCAGACGGTTGAAGTAGATCCCTGTTGAGCTTTCCAACTTCAACTTGAATTGATAGATTACTTCCTCAACAACAAGTAAAAAATACAAGCATACTATATATATTGGTGTTAGATCTATTCTAGCATATATAATCAACAATGTATCAACATTTAAAAACATCCCATGGATAAAATATTCATTCAAACACACATTATTGGACAGGAAAAGATATTTCTATTAATATAAAATCAGAGATTACAATGGATACAACCTCTGTCGGCACGTCTATGAATTGGAGAAACTGAATCCCCCACTTGGGCCTCCACCACCTCAATCCTCCATCTCTCGATAGCAAGCTCACAAGCAAAAGGCAAGCTTGGGAAGAACACAAAAGTGATCCAAGGGACAAAGGGATGTAGACTCAAGCATAAGTTCTGGCATGAATGGACTATAGTTTCTTTGCTCTCAATTCTCTCATATGCCTTCAATGTACCATAGAGTTCCTTATATAGCTTTTCGAAGGGCTAATGAAAGGTCGATTCCAAGTGATCTCAAGGCATAGGGAAGGCCATGAGTCAAGTGAGTCGGATCCATGTCAAGGAAAACTCCAAAAGTATTTGGATTATGCACACATCTCGATGTACACGGTTTTAGGGGTCAAACCCGTGTACATATGCGATTAAGGGTTTAAAATTCGCATATATCAATTTACACATGTTTTTAGGGATGGTCAAGGAAACATCAAAGGACAAAAAATGGTCGAAGGGGTCTAAGGAGTTTGCAGAGGGATAGGGGAAGGCCATACAAAGTGTGATTCACCTAGAGTGGTAAAATCAGCTATAACAGTACCATACATCAAGGATGAAAAGGTAAAAATCCATCATTTTTTAGGATATCTTCCTCCCAAATTTCGGGAAAGGATTGAGTTCGACATGCCTAGAACCTTGGACAACACATTGCACAAAGATAAGATCTCCTATGAGAAAGGGAAACTAAGGAAAGAGATCATGAAAAAAAATAGAGCCAAGTCTAGGAACTTCTCTGATAACTACAAACCAGGGTTTAACACACCCCCATACAGGAAACAAAACAACAGTTTTCAAGTGAACAAGAACTTTAATAAATCAGGTATGAAACCATATGTATCAGCTTCAAATGCTAACAAGCTAGTAGCAGCTGGTGGAGTCAATGCTACCCCGATACATATCAAATGTTGGAAGTGCAGCGGGCCTCATTATGTCTGATATTTTAAGAACAAGACCAATGGGGTCTTTCACAACTTACAAGAAGAACCAACCATAGACGACATAGCTGGAACCCCACAGATTTATGCATCTTTGGATGGCCGACAGGAATACCATCAAGCTACCATGGTTGAGATAGAAGGTAATATCTTGACCACTTCTATTTCAATACTTATTGACCTCGGTGCATGCCAATGCTATGTTTTGCCCAAAATTATTGATGAATGCAAACTACACAAAGTAAAACATGATAAACCTTAGCTGGTTAAATTACCCATTGGTACAAAATGGAAATTTTTGAAAATAGTTAAAGATTGTGAATTAATCCTGAAGGGTTTTCCTACAAAGGTAAACCTGAATATCCTTCCCTTAGGATTGTACGATATACTTATCAACATGGACTCGTTGGAACAACACCATGTCATGCTCGATTGCTTACAAAAATATTGTGTACAAATAACCAAGGGAACCAAGTGAAGGTTCAACAGATTCGAAAGAAATTTTCTATAAGGGAAAAATATGCCTTACAAGAAACGAAATGCCTCTTCTTTTCCTTTCTGGTTCATCCTCTTCTGCAATATGATCATGATTCCTCTTATTGTTTTATGTCTTGGTTGATACCTTGTTTCTCGGACAATATGTTGCAAAGTGACCTTTCTCATCACACCTGCAACATCTTATATTGGAGCAATACTTTTGAGGTCTATGATTCTTCTTGAATTTTTAGGGCCTTATATGAGGGTGATCCTCCCTCTTCCTTCTATTCTTCTTTGAATGTGTTGTTAGGTATTAATCATCGTCAACTTCCATCTTTTGTTCTCTTGACACTAATCGGGCTTCTTCTTGAGTGCATTCTTCCCATAATCTGTTGAACTTGATTATAATTTTTCTAGCGCATATCCCTTGAATGAATGAGTCCCATGATATTGGGAGAGCATTCAATATGGCCATCACAATCTCTCCTTCTTCGACATTTAGTTCAACGACCTCTAATTTATGCTTGATTTCAGAAACCCTAGTGAAGTAGCACTCAATGGTTTCTGAGTGTTGAATCTTCACATTCTTGAGTTGATTCCTCAAGGTCATCTTCTAGTTGATGTTCTTCCCTTCGAATGGATTGATTAAAGCATCAAACATCCGCTTCAAGGTATTCAATGATGATACATGAGGGATGAGATGATATTTTATTTAGTATGAAATTATCTTGTTGGATTTTATCATGTTCTTATTGTGAGTATCCTTGGCATCATCTCCCTTTGGTTCTACAATCTCCACAGTGACATATTTGTCCAAATCATTCTTTTCTAGGATAAGAGAGATTCTATATTTCCATGTTTGTAAGTTTTCATCTCCATCAAGATTGTCCTCAAGCTTAGTGTTATTCATCATTTTGATATGAGAACCTGAAATGGAAATAGAAAACAAATAAATCTTACCATTTGAGTTTCCCAAGTAGCTCCTTGCTTTGGTTCACCCAGGGTTCCATCTAGAGAAACCCTAATTTTTCTATTTTGGAATATTGAAAGTGTTCCTAGATAGAAATATGTGCCTCCTTGAGGCGAGTAGTCTAGTGAGGTCTATTTCCCAAAAAATTGAATGGAAACTTCAAAAAACTTGATGCCCTAGTTTCTTCTCGCGGTGTCCCACAATAAAAGATTGAAAATTTTATGATCTAGATTCTTTCTCCACCAAAATATGCGCCTCCCTGATGCAATTAATCCTAGCTCTCTTTTCTCGAAATTCTGTCAAGAAAATTCCTAGAACTTCGAATCCCTAGTTTCCGCAACTGCATAGTTCCTTTTTTCAGGGTGGCTCTAATTTCATGTTAGAGTTTGCAATTTAATTAGAATATATTAGATATTTAATCTAATATAATAATATCATTGAAAGATATACATGCACAACATAAAGAAAGATACAAATATTTTATCCTCAAAAACCACAAGTAAGAAAACCTAGCAACTTCTTCTGTATAGATTCGCCAGTTAGTACAATGTGAGGCTGATATAGAAAACTCAAAGATAATATGTATTCAATTTCTTCTTCTTATTCTTTTCTAGTGAACCTGTATTCTTATCCTTATTCTTTATATTGCAATTTGTACGAATCAAGGAGCGATCCTCCCTATTTGTATTCTTTATTTGTGTGACCTTTTGGTCCAATAAGGCCTACTTTGGACCATGCTAGATCGACCTTTCCTAGGAAAACTCAAAAGTACATTTTATACATATAGTTTTGGGGACTATTTATCAGACTTACAACAAAGGTTTTACCTCAACTCTTACATGAAAAATTACATTAATGACATCTTCAATCAAATGGTAAACATCCCAAAAAGGAGGTACAATAAAAGTACAACAAATAATAATAATAATAATAATAATACAAATAATACAATGAAGAATATCTTTTAAAGTTACATTATCAACAGAAAAAAGTGATTATCACATCATTTTATGTGAGGCTTTGAGAAACATGTACTACGATGATCTATTAGAGTAGGGTTCCCCATCGATGAGTTACCTACAACATTGGAGAAAGGGATGGATATGCAAGAACTAGATGAACTAAGATATGTGTAGACAAGCAATGGAAAAGAAAGAAGCATGTTGAAGAATGCAAGGAATGGAATGGTGAGCAAGAAATAAGGCATGGAAAAGTGAGAGGATAAAGAAATGGATGGCGATGGTGTAGTCAACATGAAGACACCTAACAAAAAATTGATGGAGTAGTTTGCATGTAAATGGGAATATGGTTTTAAGACCTTGTAAGGCCTGCATACCCTCGGTATCTTACCAGTAAATTTAGGAGATATACTTAGGTGATAGGGGGTATATGTGGAATTCCTCGCTAAAAATTTAACGGGGGATGGTCATTACTCCAAATCAAGTTTAAAAGGGGGATTGTTAGGGTTAACCTTGACTCGGGAATGAGTCAATGGTAGTTTGGGTCTACCACATGTTTTTTTTGTATCTTTTGGTATTGCATGTAAGGAAGTATTTATAAGGTTTAATGAGTCTCCATTGTAAAGTTGCTTGGAGGTGAGTGGTGACTAGGTCCCTTAGCTCGGTTGGCCCATTTTGGATAGGTTAATGAAGAACTTCATTGGTGCTAGTTTTCCCATGCATGGAGTTTTCCAGGGTAAATGGTTGTGTCTATGCGAATGTTTCTTTTAATGTTTATTTCTCACATATTATTGTTATATTTTATTGCTAGTAGTACCTAATCCAAGTGATCTTAGTTATCATTCTAGAATTTTTAACTCCTTACGAGAAACAAACTTACTTATCCAAAATGGCCTTTTTCAAATGGAAAGGGAGTGCAAACGAAGTGAACTTGTTGGGATCAAACCCCTGTTTATGCACATAAGGGTTATTATGTGATGTCCAACCATAAGTAATAAATAAATTTGTATACTAATAACTAAATATAGATATTTTAAGTGGTTTATTTTTTTCTCAAATATAACTACATAAAGAAATGCTTTAACGCTTTTTTGCATTTCCCAAGTAGTATCCACTATAACCTCATCAACTCTAATTGTAATCCTTAATTTGATAAAAACATTAAATAAAACACATAATAAAAGGTAACTTAAAAAAAACGAACAAACCCTTTACACTAAGCTCAAAATACTATAACCCTCAAGTTAACCCATCAAAATACTTATTATAAAATTCTACCTTTACATTAGAGTCAAAACACTATATCTCTCAAGTTAACCAACCAAACTATCCATTATAAAATATCACTTCTTCACTATTTGCCTAGTTCCTTTGTTATTTCCGTAATTTTTTCCCTAGTTCCTTCCCACAGTGTTCCACGGTAAAAAAGTGAAACTTCTCTAATATGGAATTTTTCTCCATCAAAATATGCACCTCCTTGAGGTGAGTTATCCTAACCCTCTTTTCTGGAAATATTGTGGAGAAAATTGCTAGAACTTGGAAGCCCTAGTTTTCGAAACTGCAAAGTGCCTTCTTTCAGGGTGGATCTAATACCATGTTAGAGTTTGCAGTTTAATTCCAATATATTAAATATTTAATCTAATTTACTAGGATCACTAAAATATAGACAAGCACAACATAAGTAAAGACATAAATATTCTATCCTCAGAAACTACAAGGAAGAAAACATATTAAAATTCTTTTGTATAGATTTGTGACTCAGTACAATGTTAGGTAGAGATAGAAAACTCAAAGATAAGATGTCTTCGACTAATATTTCTTCTTCTTCACCATTGATCTTGTCTTCTTGTCTCTTGGACAGAACTTGCTTTATCTTGCAATGTGTACAAATGAGCGAGGGAGCCTCCCTATTTATATACCTTAGTTGTGTGACCTTTTGGTCTAATGGGGACAACTTTTGGACCATATTGGGTCGAATTTTCCTAAGGAGGCTCAAAAATACATTTTATACATATTATTTTGGGGACTATTTCCAAGACTTACAACTGAGGTTTTACCTTGACTCTTACATGACCGATTACATTAATGAAATCTCCATTCAGAGGGAAAACATCCCCAAAATGAGGTACAATAAAAGTACAACAAATAATAATAATAATAATACAAATAATACAATGAAGAATATCTTCTGAAGCTACATTATCAACAATAAAAGTGATTGTCATAGATCATTCTATGTGAGGAGTTGAGAAACAACGTGTCCAAAGGAGATAATGGTGGTGATATGTTAGAGTAGGGTGCCCCATCGATGAGTCACCTACAACATTGGAGAAAGTGATGAATATGCAAGAAATAGATCAACTAAAATGTGTGAAGACAAGAAATGACAAAGAAAGAAGGATGGAAAGAATGCAAGGCATGGCATGGCGAGAAAGAAAGTGATCATGGAAAAGCAAGAGGATGAAGTAGCGGATGGTGATGGTGTATTCAACATGAAGACACATGAAAAAAATAAAATAATGGAGTATTTTGCATGTAAAATACATATATATGTAAGACCTGGTAAGGAATACATACCCATGGTATGTCAGTGGTAAACTCAGGAGATATAACTAGGTGATAAGGGGGTGTACATGGAATTCCTCTGTAAAAATTTCATGGGGGATGGTGCCTTGACTCGAGAATGAGTCAATGGTGGTTTTGGTATAGCACACGATTTGGGCACATGGTTTCTTCTATCCCATGGTATTGCATATAAGGACATCTTTATAAGGCTTAATGAGTCTCCATTGTAAAGTGGCCTCCAGGTGAGTGGTGAATAGCTCACTTGGCCTAGTTGTTATATTTTATTGTTTGTAATTCCTAATACAAGTGATCTTATTTTTAATTCCATACTTTTTAAAGAAAACATTTACCAGCTAGTGGAGTATCTTTAGCTCGAGAACATTGTAATTCAGAATACCTTGAGACTAGGGTTCTACAAAGCCATAGTTGTAGGACTGATAATCAGGTTGAATCTTGAACTCATAAGGTGCTACATAAGGTGGTATATAAGGTGATACATACCCTTCCAACACATAAGGAGGCACATAGCATTCTGACACTATGGTGTGGGAAGACTTGGGAACAACATGGATAGTGGTAATACTCCAGCCTGAAGGACCATGGGGAGGATGCGTCATTAGAAACACATTTGAAGGAACAGGCGTCGAAGACGATGTAGCGTGTGATGGAATATAACTTGTGTTTCCAATGTTCACATGCCTAGGGCCAATCCCACTGATGGGGACACCGGTATAGGGCCTAGGTAATGGGTGTGAAGATCATCCCACTGCAGGAGTGGAAGGTGCAATATAACCACCACCAAACCTATCCAAATGGAAATGAATAGAAATGCCTCAAGGAATAGCACCAAGGTCAACACCTAATCCAACATTTAATGAGGGACTCATCTCTGAAAGGTATATCATGCCAAACTTAAATGGTTCAGTTCTATGGGGTATCGAATAAGTCTCACCACTCGACCTATGTGAAGAAAATCCACAATTTGTGTTTAGATAATTTGGAGATTGTGATATCACATTATATGATGTCCCAACCTCAAAGTGATTGGCTTCTTTTGGAGACCCATATAAACTCTTAGTTAAGTACCCCCCCCCACCCCATGGGCTTGGAGAAGGGGGATTCTCTAGGATCTCATATCTATGACTCATCATGAAATCGGTGTGTGAATAAAAGTGAGTATCGGTCCACATGAGCTGTCTGGTTCTCTTCCGTGAAGTAGGAGGAGATGTAGAAGGAGGAAGACTTACTAAACATCGATAATGACAAAATTTTGGTCCGAGATCCACGATGACTAAAAAAAAATAAAAATACTCAAACTAATTATAAATTGTAGAAAAATCTAGCGCACATAGAACACACTCCTAAGAAAATCTACAGGAAAAATGTAAGCAACCCAAGGGGAGGATAAGTGAACTCTCGTGTTCAACAGGTATGTATTGCCTAGGAGAGGCTTGAGAGTCCCATACACTACAAGAAGAGGTGTGTAACCAATTATAGTATCCCTCATATTCAATTAGTAAATCCATTGTGTTGTTTGACCCCTACCTGTCCAGGACACTCACATAATAACCTCTGTAAGTACCCCCTGCAAAACCTAGGTAAGGCAACTAAGGTCACCCCAATATAACCAATTCTCAGGAGGAGACTGGCAGGAGGGATCTACCATATGGATAGGGTAGGAAATTTTGAAGCTCAAAATCACCAATGAATAGCTCAAAAACCCTAGATGTGAATAACATCATCGAACTATCTCTATTGCTCACAAAAAGTGGCCATGGACTATCCTAACCAAAATCATGTATGGTGCTTCATTCTTAACTCTATTGTAAGAAGATCCTTCCGAGAACACTAATTATACAAAGTATTTCACTCTCTCACCTCAACAGGTGCCTACTTGTTTTTTTTAGTAGTCTTGGAGAATTTACTCACAATGAACTATTCCAAGACTCTAAAACCTAAACTTGTTGATGTACCCTATCAAATAAAAATGTGTAATTCATTTTAAATTAAGTGTTAATTTTAGTGGTTGTGATTAGTCAAAGGAAATGATCATGCAACCAATGATGTTATGAATTAGTAGTGAAAGTAAATGCGAACACCTAACAAGCCATGCCTAGTGCAATTCTATCTAAATCGGAAAATGGGGTATGCCACTACCTGAGATGCATATTTTTCCTTCAAATTACAATGCAACAATTCTTATAATAAATACTGACTATAACTTCAGTCATCAAACCTAATGCAAGTACCATGAAAATGCAAAATGCAAAAAATCATAAACATGGCAAATATAAAATATTTTTGTACTTTTGAAATAAATGATATGTAAAAGCAATAAAAGACTCTACAACTCTCATAACTTGCAGCAAATATTAGAAAAAAAACCAAAGAAGGAACCAACATTAAGCAAATCTAATGCACTAATACCAAAACAAAAAGGAAATAAGATTACAAGAACAACATCTAATAAAAAACAAATCAAAAAGGGTCCATGGTCATAAATAGAGGTAGCATACTGACACCAACAATACCCAGGAAGACTCAGCAACATTCAAAATTCACCCAGCAACTCTCAACCATCCAATTCAAACTCAAAATAGATGCATACACGACTCTTCACATATAATCTGCATGTAGACACGGCTATTCAGGAATAACCCATGTGTATACGTAGCTATGAAAAAAAATCACATACATGAATAAAGGGAGGAGGAAATGATAAGACAAGATCAAAATTACTTCAACAGAACACTAATGGGAAAACATACTTCTGAACCCGACACATAAAATCATAAAAAAGACAGCAATTCAAGCACATTGTGCACCCAATCCCGAAAGAAAAACAAGGAACCTCCCCAGCGGAGTAGCAAATTCTGTTATAGAGACAAAATTCCTATGGCTTAGGGTATACCAAAACAAACCAAATGACACTAGAAATCAATCCGTTCCCATATGTAAGAGAAATAAATACATCCAACACTAAGTGATATGAAGCGTACCTTATTCCAAACGGTTGATGTAGATGCTTGTTGAGCTTTTCCAACACACTTGCATTCACAATTCGCTCTTAAAAACAACAAACAAGATAAGCATGATATATATCAAAGTGTTAATCCTACTTTATCATATATAAACCATCATGTAGAAGAAAAATAACTACATCCATGGATACAATATTCATATTTATGTACATGTATTGGACAGGAAATGGATATTTCTATTGATAAAATAGAGATAGGATAGTGACAAACACTGTCAACACTTCTTCGAACCGGAGAATTCGAGTCCTTCACCTAGGCCTCCACCACTTCAATCCTACATCACAATGGCAAGATCACAAATAAAAGGAAATCTTGGGAAGAGCAGCACTATGTGCTCCAAATGGATAAAGTGGTGCAGACTTAAGCATAAACAAGTAAGGCAACAATGAACTATAGTTTTCTTTCTCTCCAAATTCTCCTCCTTCAATGCATCCAAGAGGCTCAATATATATCCCTCCAAATGGGAAATGGAGAGTCAAGTCTGACTGTTCTGAAGGCATATGGAAGGCCAAGCATCAATTTGATCGGGACTCTATGAGCAAAATTCCAAGAACTTTTGTCTTCATTCAAATTTCTCGATGTACATGAGTATTGGCTAAAACGTAGTGTGTACACGTGGATATTGCTTTAAAATTCATCGTGTGTACACATAAACAGTTATTTTTTGGGGACTTTCTTGGTACATCAAAGCATAATTTGAGCAAAGGGGGTCCAAGGAGTCTGCATAGGGACATGAAATTTCATAATGATGTGATCTACCAAGTGTGGTAAAATAAGCTATAACAAACCTCTTAAAATTTCATTGAAATCACAAGCAATTATACTTTGACAAAGTCCCATCAAATGGGATTAAGGTTGTCTTGACAACTTTAGTAAACACCTCTTGCTCCAATGAGGATGAGTTGAATTTTAGAGTAGTTGTCAATTTTATTCGTTCCTTTCCCATTTCCGAGAAAGTCAATGAGTGATGACATTTTCCTTCAACCCCTACCCAGTTTCTTATCCTATACTAGCCACAAACGAAATCTTTGTTTTTTCCAACCTATTTACAATACTTGCATCACCCACTCTCATTTTCCAAGTGAGAATGATCTTTTCCAACTACAGATCTAATAAAACCACATAATTCAATCTCTACTTAAATAAATCGAACATGTGATCTTGGTTAGAATAATGGCCCCAAATCCTATGAGAATAAGGATGCATGAAGAGCTAATGCAAATGAAAATGATTTAGTGCATAAGAAATATCATATATTCCATCCCAAGGTGAGTCCCACTAATTCACTAACTAAATCAAGATGAATGAATTCCTAGTCCCCAAATACGTTCTTTAAATGTCTGAAGATTTTGCACCCTCATCTCATGTATTTTTGAATAAAACAAAATCAAGCTTGTATGCATAAGCCTCTTCCAGGATAGAATTTTCATTGCCTTTCCCATCTCTCAATTTTTCTAAGAAAAATTAATTGTGATTCACCCCTAAATGGGGTTGTTCTATCTTTAAGGACCTTGGTAATTGAATTTTTCTTCCAATAAGAAATCTCTTTTTTATTTTCCTTGAGCAATGGAAAGAAAATGTTTTCAACCCCTTCGAATACCTAGGCCATCATTCCAAATACCCATACTCAATCCACCTTCTACTCTAGGATGTACTAACCCTAGAACCTTATATCGAGACCTTAAATGGTATCTCAATTGATCCCCCATACTAATCTTACCCTCCTCTTTCGCAATTTTTCGAGCACTAGGAGTGGCCATAGTGGATCTAGATTCATGTAAGCATGATTTAAGGGACCAATCATTAATATAAAAACCTTGTTAATAGGATTTGAAGTAAATCATGATACATTGATGCAAGGCATCATAAGAACCTAAAAACCATAGAAAGCAATTTAACGAGAAGAAGATTATCCTTTTCCAATGTGACAATGAGACAAAACCATTTTCTTAAATATAAGAGAAGGTAATTTTCAAACTTACCTAAAGCTTCTAAGAACTGTAGCTAAAAAGTACATCCTTCAATGTTTTCATGAGGCTAAATATTTTCCCCTAGCTTTTCCTCACAAAATGGAGAAGGAGAGGTGTGATGATTGGTTTTCGAAGTAGCACCATCTTTCAAGAGATTATGATTAGGCACACCCATCAAGTTTAACCCATTTCCCCACCCTCGGTACCTTCCTATTTTGTATTTTCTAGCTTTTGATTCATTGGCAAAGACCTATTTCCATTATCTAAAGGATTTGTATTCATAATTTCAACCTAGATGAATCTAGAGAGCTTCAACTCAAATTCATGTGCTAAGTAACCATGTTTTCAAAATTACACATAGAGAAAGGGAACCCCATTATAGTCCAAATTATTCCAGTGGGAGTAAGTTCCCGCTTACAAAATAATTTTCTTTTCTGGGTCCTCCAAAAAGTCTACGTATACCATAATTCTATCCATTGATACTTGAGTTTCAAACTAAGTGAATTTGATTCTCCTCAATGAAGTCTTACACCACATTACATATTGATTTAAACACATTCAAAGACTATAATTCAAAAGGAAGTATGAGGAGTTTAATCCAAACCGAAACCAAATAACAATTTAATGTTGGGCATAAAAAAAGGGGGTCCCATCGCTTGAGAGGTAGTAAAGAGCTTCCCCACATCCAATTCCCATGAAGAACCTTATCTAAATATTCCTTTTCTCTTAAACAATCCATCTAGCCACCCATGGAATAGAATGTAGAACATTGGAATATACCCTACAATTGTCACCCACATACTCGCAACCTAATATTTCAAACTTTGAAAACTCATGAATCTATCTTGGTTTCATGAACCAAGTATTTTTTAATTTAGGGTGTCATATGTGTGCACACGCCGTGTGTACGACGATTTTTTTTTTTGAAATGTAAATAAAAAGTGCAATTAAAAGAAAGGATAATGTTTAATACTCATGAAACATGAATTTTTTTTATTTAAGCAAAACCAAGTACTTTTCTAAGAATGCGAAAGGAATATATTTCAAATTTCAAACACAACAATTCAAATGAAAACTAACAAGAAACTATTGCAATCTAGAAATGGAATAAACTAAATACTAATAGCCAATACTAAAAATGCAAATGATGTAATTTATTCTCTTAATTATCTCTAACAATTAAAAAGAGGAAAGTAAATCATTATACTTGTGCATATAAAATCGATGTAGCTCTTAATGAATTAAAGAGGGATTTTATGCAAATGCAAGAATTAACTCAAAACAATTGTGAAATTATAAGAATGAAACAATAAAGAGATTGAAAAACGTCCTAGATTGGGTCCCTAACGTCAACAAATACTAGAGTTTTCCTACCCTTTCACCAATACAAGTAGTAATGGACAGAAAAAAAGGTGAAATTTAATATACAAACTAGGGTAGAAACCGAAATTGAATTGCAAAAGATAAACTAGGAGATCAACCCATTTTGCAAAAAAATGGTTTTTTAAGCGAATTTGCATATTTCCTTGGAAATTTTGTGATGTTGTGTCACACTTTTGTTGTGAAAAAGTGTGAAGAGAACCCCAAATAGGAGATTCTAAAGCATGTTTATGGCTGAGACCAATAATGGGTTTTTCTGCCTATGTCATTTGCGTGTGGGGATATAACATGAAATAGAAAGCAAACAACAAGAAGGAAATGTAAAATTCACCCAGAGAGAAGTTTGAAATGACACATACACAAACAAGGATAAATGGTAAGATTCATCTCTAGTATATGACTATAAAAACCATTATTGGTGTTCTATCACCTAGATGTACCAAAATTATGTACTCAAAGGTTATGCAATATTGAGTAGCAGATCAGAAATATTTGATGAAACAATTAAAAAAACTAAAGACACTGTTCAATACCCATACAATGTAACATAAAAGAAACTAGATAAAGAAAGAAACAAAGAATCATATAAAGAATGCCATTTTATATTAACAAAAGAATATAAATGATGAAACACACCTTGGTGTTGGATGTACTTGATGTGAATCTCTACAACCAATCAAAGGGAGGGTTCTTTCTCTTTTTTGATTCTCCACCCCCATATAGATGATGTGTTATGGACAACATAGAGGCAATAAAAGGGATGGAAATGCCACACCCTCTCTCTCTAGGCAGTCAAGGAGTATAACCTTGATTTGATGAATGAATGTGATCCAATAGAATGACATTAAGGGATTTATCCAAAGGAAAGTATGTGCCTGTTTCTTAGATATAGATCCAATGTGGATAATCCTTTATATTGATGACTTTGTGTAATGTCCATGTCCATCTCACGCATCATTTGAGGCGATGAGAGACTCATGAACCGATTGAGCTTGACATTTCCTTTACCCTGACACCACTTATTATGCTTTCATTCATAAAAACATACATTCGAAGAACACTGCGCAAGAAAGGGTTTCCGATGGTAAAAATTCCGGAACCCCTTAAATAGTATCGATGGTAAAATTCCGCTTCAAGTGGCTAAATTATCATTGTTCGACTTTTTCTTACCTTTCTACTTTTTTGTGTATGTACAGTGAAGAGTCCGAAATCGGCACGAGCAACAAAAGAATACTACACACTCCTAACTTTTGCAATTGAGAGTCGACAACACTACAAAACACAACATCCATACCAACTTCTCATTTAGGCAATTGGCACTCCGGAAGTTGGGAATCAACAACAAAAGAAAAACCTAATCATTCATGCTCCCGACTTTTGATTCCGCAATCATTGGAGCAAACTTACTTTATCATGCAGTGTGTACAAATGAGGGAGGGCGCCTCCCTATTTCTATTCCTTAGTTGTTTGACCTTTTGGTCCAAGAGAGCTGGCTTTTGGACCATAGTGGGCCCACCTCTCCTAGAGAGAGTCAAAAGTACATTTTATACATATTTTTGGGGGGACTATTTCCTACACTTACAACTGATTTTTTACCTTGAATCTTACATGATCAATTACATTAATGACATCTCCAATAGAGGAAAAACATCCCCAAAGTACAACAAATAATAATAATAATAATACAAATAATACAATGAAGAATTTCTTCCGAAGTTACATTAATACAAAAAAAAGTGATTCTCAAATCATTATTTGCAAGGCCTTGACAAACAATGTGTCCACTAGAGATAATGGGGGTGATTTGTTAGAGTAGGGTGCCCCATGATGAGTCGCCTACAACATTGGAGAAAGTGATGAATATGCAAGAACTAGATTAACTAAAATATGTGTGGACAAGCAATGGTAAGGCATGCACAGCCCTGCTAACTCACCTATAAAGTCGAGAGATAGACCTTGTTAGGTTTAACCTTGACTCGGGAATGGGAATGAGTCAATGGTGGTTTGGGTCTAGCACATAGTTTGGGCACATGGTTTCTTGTATCTCATGGTATTGCATGTAAGGACATTCTTTATAAGGCTTAAGGAATCTTCATTGTAAAGTGTCCTAGAGATGAGTGGTGACTAGCTCACTTGGACTGGTTATCAATTTTTTTATGCAAGTTAATGAAGATCTTCGTTAGTGCTATTTTTTTCCAGCATAGAGTTTTTACTTAAAAGTAAATAGTTGTGTCGATATGAATATTGCTTATAATTTCTAATACAAGTGATCTTAGTTGTCATTCTAGACATTTTAAAGCAAACATTTACAAGCTAGTGGACGCTCTTTACCACGGGCTTCCTCATTCTGCAAAATTTTCGGGCAGACTACCTGAAATGATCGCAAGGCTCAACTTTTGACCGGGAAGCCGGTTTTTCCAACCATAGGCACTGCATTTGTCAGAGCTTTAGAGAGAGAGATTTTTCACAGAGAGAAGGATTTGTTTCTTGATCATATTGGCAAGCTGATCAAGAACCTTGTTACCTGTTTTAGGTCGCACCTTGTAGTTTTGCAAGGTTGTGTCTTACTTCTTTATAAAGTTGAAAAGATACCATGGAAATCATGATTATTTCCATGCTTGTCTAGATGAAAGCATGTTTCTATTCTTTGTTGCAGGCTGCAGCTAGGACCATCGTTTTTTCCAGAACCATTATCTTGTTTCAAAAAATTAGTCTCTAGGTTTGCTCGAGATTTGACACTTTCTTTAGCAAGCGAATGGAAATTTAGTTCGAAAGGTTGTCGACCGCTGTCTTTTACTACATTAGAATGGCAATTAGGGGCAGAAGCTAATAGGCGCTGCTTGTTGATCATTAGGGAAACATTTTTGCCATAACCAGAGGAATAATCACGTAGAGATATATAACTTTCAGGTGCAACAAGAGATCCATAACGGCCACAACCAGGAGGGAAATCACGTACTGCACATAGTTTAACTGACCCTTGACCCTTCTGAAGCTTTGGGACATGTACACTTCCCACGTGACCCTTGTGGTCCTCTTCAATTGTGGTTTTACCCAAAACTCGTTTTAGAGCTTCATTACGGCGAGGGTTGATACTTCTTGTTGTATATGTGAGATGAATAATTCTGCGTTTGTCCAAAGAAAGCTCCATCTCACATATACAAGAACTATGATCAGGGTATCAACCCTCACCGTAATGAAGCTCTAGAGAGAGTTTTAGGTAAGAACATAATTGAAGACAAGGGTCAAGCCGGAAGTGTAAATGTCTCTAAGCTTCAGAAGCCAGTTAAACCATCTGCAATACGTGATTTTCCCGCCTGGTTGTGGCCGTTATGCATCTCCTGCTACACCTGAAAGTTATATATCTCTACCCCAGAGATGTCTCATACTCCCTGTTTCAACTTCTGGAGATTATTCCTCTGGTTATGGAAAAAATGTTTTCCCGTGATCAACAAGCAGCGCCTATTAGCTTCTGCCCCTAATTGCCATTCTGATGGAGTGAAGCACTCCATAACTTTTCAAACAAAATTTCCATTCAAGTGCTAAAGAAAATGTCAAATCTCGAGCAAACCTAGAGACTAGTTTAGCATTGTGAACCAAGAAAATGGTTCTGGAAAGGAAGATGGTGCTAGCTGCAACAGAGAGAATAGAAACATGCTTTCATCTAGACAAGCATGGAAAGAATCATGGTATCTTTCTCAACATTCTAAAGAAGCAAGACACAAAACCTTGTAAAACTCCAAGGTGCCACCTCAGCTTGCCAATATGATCAAGAAAGAAGCCAGCACAGGCCATTCTACAGTCAACGTTGATAATTCAAATGGAAAAGCTTCATATAATGTTGTGGCAACCACTAACAAGTTATGTTTAAAGATTATCATAATTAGTGATCAATTCTCTCAGCCTAATTTTGTGAAAAATAACCCCCAGTTAGCGCCATCTAAAGTTCTAACAAATGCAGTGCCTATCGTTGGAAAACCCGCTACCCGGTCAAATGTTTGAGAAACCTTACGACCATTTCAAGTAGTTTGGCCGAAAATTTTGCAGAATGACGAAGCCCGTGCTAAAGAGCCTGCACTAGCTGGTAAACAACATGGGAGCCTCCCAACTTCTGAAAGAAAACAACATGTAAAGGTAAGCAAATTGTGGGAGCTGTTCCTGCAGTTGAAGTTGGAGACCAGGTACAGGCTGGGAAATGTGTAAGTGGCTACCAGCATCGTGGCATCAGGTGGTTATGAAGATGATATGGATAGTGGGGATGTGTTGATATAGACTGGCCAGGGTGGAAATAACTATAGTGGAAACAAAAAGCAGACCGAAGATCAGAAACTTGAACGTCGAAACTTGGCTCTTAAGAACAGGATAGACTAGAAGATACCTGTGAGAGTTATCCGTGGATTCAGGCAAAAGAATAAAGAAAAAAAGTACAGTTAATGTAAAATATACATATGATGGGCTTTACGATGTGGAGAAATATTCAATTCGTGAAGGAATTCATCTTAAGGTGGCGTTACTAAGCTTCTAGAGATATAAATTTCTAGAGGTTTAAAGCTTTTTTAAAAGTATAAATACATTTAAAAAATAAATAAATTACACCTCCACAGATTTGATCTTTTTGCATCTTTGGTAAAGTCAGCTTTAATCTTTACGATGGATTTGTACTGATTTTGGTTAGGATCAGGTCATGTTAAACATACCGTTTTTAAAAATTATTAACTTAACCATATATATACTCCATATATATACTCTGGATAAGTTTTCTCGTGCAATGAACATCTATTTCTTCGGATAACCATTAGAAAAGCAAAAACTTCCGTTGCAACTTCACATAAACTTCATTCTGTGAGGGGTCGTTGTAACGGCAGTCTGCTTTATCCTTATCCTTCCACCATTTCGAAATATAGCATTGCAAAGCTAAAAATACCATTGGAAATTTCTCGTGAAGCATTATTCAATGTGATATTTAAAAATTATGCAGATAACAAATCCGAAACATTCGTTTAATGGGTTTATGGAGCTGTTTTTCACTGAGACTATCAACCTACTGTTTGCATTTGGCAGCCATGCAACTACTAAGTTTACTAAGTTTTCATATAGAGTGCTATTTTATATATTAAAACAAATTCTCAATTTCAGTTATTACCATGTTAGGTGGACACTTTTATATATATATATATATTTGTTAATAAGCAGAGGTCTTCTTATTATTGATGGTACAAAAAGTTACAAAAAAGTTACATTCAGGCTCGTCTAGCTATGGGGATGCTGGGTCGAGAGAAGCTTTGCTACTGAGAATATTCCCCAACAAACTGAAGCTTCCTATTCTTTCCTTCTCGAGTGAAGGAGAACCATAAACCTTGAGAATGAAGGTAGAGCTCATGAGAAACAAAACTAAACATAACTACCAATTATAAGGAAGGTATTTACAACAAAACCATCAGGACTAAGAAGCCCGGGTTTACTTAAAAAGTAGTAAAAACTAGAAAATAAAACCAGATCTTGTTAACGAAGCAAAATTCATCCAATTCTCGATAGGGCCGCCCCGCCTCCCTAAGGCATTGGGTTCACTGGCGATTGAGGAGGCATTGCAGGGTGTTCTCCAATTCTGCCCTGCAGATCATTGGCCAGCAACTCCAGCATGCGAAAGCCAGTAGTAGCCTCTTGCTGGTCTTTCCTGGTGCTTGGTAACGCTTCTTTGATACCCCTGGCCAACTGGAGGTTGGCTTGTATTTCCCTCGCCAGTAAGATATGCCCCGTCCAGAACGGGCTTGCTATGAGCGGTCTGCCCTGGTGATTCTCGTACTCTTCAATTAACTATGTCTCCTTGATAGCTATTCGTGCTTCCACTCTCACCGGTGTCCCTGCCATGTATTGGGTTCCCCAATTAAACAACAGAGGGGCTGGGCCTTTCTCAGCCGAGGAGGAACCTCTGGCAGAACAAGCCATCAGGGAAGTGCTAACAATTTGGTCACTTCTACGCCTCCCTTGGTCAGGCCTGCTAAAATCCGAAACTCTGATCCATATTACCTGAGGAAGACAGACAAGGGCCTGAAAAATACTGGCATAGGTTATCTTCTCCCCTTCCTATTTTCTATAAATAGCTGGACTGATGCGCTTGGTGATGGAGTGATGAATTCTTTGCTTTCTCCCATGTTTCCAATTCGAGCCATGGGAAACATCCATCTTGCGACGATTAATTCTCCTGTACCTGCTCGAATCCCTTAATACGTGCGAGAGATTAGCCATTGAATCCATATTTAATGGCCTTTTGGTGCTCCTCTAGATGATGAAATCAGAAGAAGTACCCATGATTGAATTCTCACCACCCGTTAACAATCCAATACCGTCCTTCGGAGTTGCATGCCTCACGCAGGTGTGAGTCGAATCCACCTTTAAAGACATGAACCTGAGCTCAGATTTGCCAGCACTACGAGCTCTGGCCTTCCATCTTCGTCACCCTGTTCATTCTCATGCTCAACAATTGTATTGTCGCTACCATCCGATCGCGCGAGATAAATGCCAAGTGGAGGAGCTATCACCTCGACATCCCTATGTCCTGACCTCAAGGAATGACCGTCGACATCTGCATGTCGCATCACGTGGCTTTCCATCGAGGATCCCGAGCAAGTGGATTGGCTGCGTGCTGAGGGGAAGTTTGCATTAGATGAGGAGTGAGGTCTAAAGATTTCCCACCTATCATGTCTCGAGGAAGGATCCTGGTTGGTCCCACCAACTTCGCCATCTGCAACCTCTTCACACTTCTTCCATAATCACCTATTCAATTTATCCGAGCTGTTTTCGGCATGGAAAGAACATGCCTTGCCCACCCTTTTGTTCGCAAGGATGTCTGCCACCTTGTTCCCAGAGCTTAGCACAGGTGTGTTACTAAGTCTTTCTCTAAGCGTCGAGAGATGAACTTCCCACCTCGAGTTGCGTGAAACCTTGTTAATGGTCACCCCATGCATGATTATCCAAGCGAGGTTGATTTTTACCATTGAGTCTCCCTTGACTATCAACGGTGTTCTCTGGTTCTGGATCGCCCATGTGACACCGTTTATCAATCCATCCAGCTCTGCCAGATTATTAGTACCTGAACCAAGGCTTCCCCAGCAGAGACTAAGAATTCTACCATGGGAGTCCCTAATTACTCCCCCATATCCTGCAGGGTCGGGGTTTCCTTTGGCGGCCCCATCAAAATTCAATTTGAATGCGCTAGATGGAGGTTTCTGCCAGAATTCCGCACTGATCGTTTGCTGAGCTGAATTACAGAGCCGTGAATTATTTTGAGGTATTTGCTTTATTCCCCAATTTTGAACTTTCGCATACTACCCCCGTTTGACACGTATGATACATCATTAGAAAGATCTGTTTAAGGAATACATTCACAAATGACAAATATTGAGACCGAAACGGACTCATAAATGCCCAACCATTCGATGCCAAAAAAATGTCATTTAGGGCCTCAAAACGACTTTGGAAGTTTAGGACCTGAAAAGCTGCCAAAAATAGTAAATTATGCTACAATTAAGGAAACTGGAAAACTAAAAGAAACAATAGTGGGGGTCCAAGAGGAATAGGTGGGTGGCCACCAATATCCTCCTAGATCAAGGTGTGAGTGTTATGGTTTCCTTAATGTGAGCTTCCAGAATTTCCCACAATTCTTTCGTCCTGCATTTCCTATTTTCAAAAAACAATTGGTTACAGTTTTTCCATATTTCCCAAACCACAAATCCTGGGTACAGTTCCTAGTTTCTGTTCAATATATTGCTTTTGAATCTATTTTTGGGCTATTTGGCTATAGTGAGATATGGTCTTCCTTCTTGCCTAGCGTTGATTTTGAACAACCTACTTTCTTTGTCCCAAATCTCAGAGGCTACCGGGCATTCATCAAACAAGTGATTTATAGTTTCATTACTTTTTTCGCATAAACTGCATTGTGAGGGGCCCGCTAGACCATGTTTTTGAATATTATCCCAGGTAGGGATCCTTCTTTTGATTACTAGCCAACAAAAAGCGGCTATTTTGGACCACCAATTCCCTCCCCAAATTTTGGTCCATTTCTCTTCTTTTTCCTGTCTGTGATTTTCATTCATAACTCCTATAGCCTCCTTAATGTTGAACCTTCCCAGGTTGGAGTACCCCCATCTAATTTTATCCTTCCCTTCGTGCCAAGGTATCCTTCTCGAGCATAGGTCGTTATAGAAGTTTTCAAGATCTTTTGATTGTGTTAGACTTTGCCACCATTCTTTTCTTTTCCATGTCCTAAAAACCCTGTCCAGTGAGTCGAGGTCCCAAAATTCCTTCACTGACTAAAGTTGATGGAGCTGGGGGTGAGTTATCAGAATCGGGATATCCGCTCGGGTCTCTTATGCTCGGCTCCTGGTTCCATGCCTTAGTGACGAATCTGGCTGAGTTACCATCTTTGACCTCCCAAAAACTATGTCTTTGAATGACAACCCTATTTTCCTGTGTTGCTTTCCAAATACTGGACCTTGGTAGGTTCTCGCCAAATCTTTTGAGCATTTTTTTTGGCCATTATTGGGTGTATTTAGCGTGGCAGAGCTTCACCCAAGGTTCATCTTCATAAGTTATCCATTTCCACCAGATTTTCGCTCCCATGGCTTTGTTGGAATCTAAAGGGTCACGAAGTCCCAGGCCACCCTCATCTTTGGGCATGCATACCATTTGCCAATCAATTAATGCCCACTTTTTGTGATAGGCATCACTGCCCCAAAGAAAGTTCCTTTGTAAATTCCTTATTTTCTTTATCACCGATTTTGGGGCTACTAGGACTGAGAAAAGGTACAATGGCATCACCTGCTGGATAAATTTCACCAAAATGAGTATGTCGGGGAAATTTAAGCCTCTGAATGTCCATAGGCTAAGTTTCTGTTTTAGTTTGTCTAGAAGGTCTTTCCACGAGATCTATTTTATGTTCGACTCTGCAGGCGGAGCTCTTAAGTATTTGGAAGGTAGCCCGCCCTTCGAGAAGCCTAGAATTCTTAAAATATTCCTTCTCATTAATTTTGGAGTAATAAAGAAGTACACCTGAGATTTGGTCTTATTGATTTCTAAACCACTTGCCCCCAAGAAGGTATCCATCCCCTCCTTGATTCCGCGGGAATCTCGGACCGTTGATGGTCCCATGAGCATGGTGTCATCAACAAACTGTTGGTGAGTTTGTTGTTCTACATCTTTCGTGATTATCAGACCTTTAATCTTGTTTTCCATTCGGATGTTCTTGAGCATTCTTCCGAGACCTTTAGCAGCTATGATCAACAAAACGGGGGATAATGGGTCACCTTCTTTGATACCTAAAGTACTCTGAGAATCTGAACGCCCTTAGCATACCTTCTAAAAAATCCAAATTTAGTTTCTCATAAGCCTTATACAAGTCTAATTTAAGAAGCATACCTGGGATTTTCCCAATTTTGACTGAGTGGATAGTTTCATGTATGAGGATGATACCATCCAATATTTGTCTTCCTTCCACAAACCCTGCTTGTTCCAAGGAGATAATAAGGGGAAGTAGCAGGTGAAGTCGATTAGCAATGGTTTTGGTAATAATTTTGTAAATGACATTGCATAGAGCTATCGATCTTAGCTTCCTTGGGTCTTCCGTTCCTATCTCTTTGGGTATGAGCATCAGGAAAGTCACATTTAATGCTTTTAGGATACTGCCCGATTTTCTAGAAGTCTCCACGAGTGCCCATACCTCCTCTTTCAACCAATCCCAACAAGCATGGAAAAAATTTGTAGTAAATCCATCTGGTCCTGGTGCTTTATCTTTTTCCATTTGCTTGACCGCTTCCTCGACTTCCTCCATCTCTATAGGTTTTATTAAGAGAATCATTTGTGTTCTTCCATAATAACCTGTGGAATATTCCTTATTGCTTCTCTTTGGGAGGCTTCTCTGTCTTCGTTAGGTTCCACCAGTAGGGTAGATAAAAAGGAATATACTATAATTTCTAGCTCTTCTTGTGATTCCTCTACATGGCCTTCTTCCATTTGTAGTCTTGTCAATCGGTTGCTTTGCCTATGATGTATAGCCGATTTGTGAAAGAAACTAGTGTTTCATTCTCCTTCCTTAAGCCATTTAACTCTGGCTTTCTTACTCGATTATATCTCCTCTTGCTGTTCTTGTTGGCTGAATTCCTGAAGCAGCATTCATTCCTTCCCTCTGATCTCAAGCGAAAAACCGAACTACATGCCTTGATTTTGGACCTCTTTGATTTTATAGTCAAGCTCCTTTTTCGCCTGGAAAATATTGCCAAACGTTTCTTTATTCCCTTTTTTATGCTATATTTAAGTATTTTTAACTTTTGCTTGAATTGGTACATCTTAGTTCCTCTGATGATTGGAATTTATTCCCACCATTCCTTTAGTTTTCCTTGGAATTCCGACTAAAGCAACTAGAACTTCTTAAATATGAAGGGTTTGTGCAGGTTAGGGCCTACATTTTCCTATTCCACCTTAATAGGCCAGTGGTTAGAGCCTGCGGAGAGAAGTACAAACGCTTTCAATTTTCCCCCGTTCATTATAACTGACTCCAGAACCAAAAAGCGATCAAGCCTACATGCTATGCCTCTGTCTCCTGTTCTTTTATTGTTCCAAGTAAAACTTCCATTAGTAGTTCTGACATCAACTAGGTTGAGGTTATCAATCACTTCATTAAACATTTCAGATACAGGGTTTATTTGACAGATCCCTCCTTTCTTTTCCTCCAGACTTCTAATCAAGTTGAAGTTTCCTCCTATAATCCAACGTTTATCGTTCGACAGGGAATGTAGCATCCTCAAAGAGTCTAGAAACTATGCCTTCTATTCCTCCCTAGGATGACTGTACACATTGGTCAAGAAACCCCTGATGTTTGTCCCTATGATGTGAAAAACAGCTAATAGGGAGTGCTGAGTTGCCGAGAAGTTGTAGAGGTGGACCTCCCTTGGGTTTCATAAAATACCTATTCCTCCCACCACTTTAATAGCATCAACTGCTACCACCTCACATCCTTTCCAAGATTTTCCTCCTATACTTCTTAAGTCTGACTCTGAGAATTTTGTTTCCTGCAAAAACACCACACTTGGCTTCTCCAATTCTATCTTTCTCCTTAGAACACGAGTCTTCAGGGTACTTTTGCAACCTCTAATGTTCCAGGATGTGATCAGCATTGGTAACCAATTTATTAGTGGGGGATAGGGATACATCTATGGTTGGATACTGCCCTGAAGCCACCAATTGGGCTCCAATCATTTGGATTCTTTGTACATTACTATGCTTGACATGGGTTTCTTTCTTAGCTTTTTTCTTTTCCTTTGGGTCCTTTAGTAATTCAGCCAATACCCCCAAAGATTTCATTGCTTTTTCTTTAATTATCGCTTTTTCCAACAAAGTGACTTGTTGCGGGACAATCCTCTCCGGAGCCTTGTGTGAGGAAGTTGTCTCTAGCCCTACCACATCTAAACCTCCTAAAGCCATATCTTCCTCTCCTGTCATCTTAGTATTACTAGTGTCTTCCATTATTGTTTTATTTTCTTCTTGGAACTGGCTCATGGGGTTAGGATGTTTTTCTTAGGAAAGTTTGAGTGCAACATGTGGATCACTAACATTAGATTCATATGCTTCTTTTGGCTTCTCGAATTGAGGCTGGTTACTAGTTAAAATGACAAGATTCCTTACTTCTTGAGGTTCTTGAAGAATTTCATACCCGTTTTGAGTTTGGATCTTCTTGACAGTTTCAGGGCCATGGGATTTCTTGGCTGCTCTCTTCTTGTTTTGCACCTTTGTGAATCCCCCTGCTTCTTGATTTTTTTGTTCTCTCATTCCGCCTGGTCTCTTGGTCTATGGGCAGTCTCTGAATAGATGGCCATGTCCATGGCATCTTCTACATCTGAACGAGAGTTGTTCATAATCTATTGCTTGGAACCAGTCTTCATCTTCCCATGTTAGATCTATTCCATCAGGGATATCTTTTGAGATGTCAAGGTAGATACAGATTTTGGCATAGGAAGTGTATCTTCTTTTCCTGGTCTATTCTGAAACTTTAACAAAGTTCCCAAGTAGATTCCCAATCTCGGTCAGGATGTCTTCTACCTAGTACTCTATAGGGAGTGAGTACATTCTAATCCAGACTGGTGCAATTGTAAGGTTCTCATTGTCTGGGTTAAATCTTTATTTCCATGGTCTCAAGAACAGACCTGCTGAGTTGTAGAAGTATGGTCCACTTTCCAGGATCCTATTTATGTCTTCCTCATTTAAGAATATTACAGTGAAGAATCCTTTTGCTCCTAGTTGTAGGTCGTAGTGGCCCTGAGGTTTCCATGTGGTATTAATCCACCATGTCAGGGTCTTCTCTGAGGGCCAGATCTCTACGAATTTCCCTATGAGAGCATGCTCCTTCATGTAATTGATGTCTTCTCTGACTCTGGTCGATTTTATTTGTAACTTGGGAATATTCTTTGATTTCTATAGACACTGTCCATTTATTCTATTCCCTTCCTTTTCCAAGCTTTCTTTAATTGTTCCACTTATGCCTTCTCTTGCTTCCCCTAATTGGGAGTCATAGATTGGCCTTTCTCCCTTTTCCTTCTCAACTTCCATATCCACACTCTGAACAGGGGAGACAGTTGCCCCATTCGCGACATCACCCATCCAAGGACCAGAACAGCCCGCCTTTGGACCAGACCAATGATTCTAACCTATCTTTCTGGTATTCTCTGGTTGAAACCACAGTGAATTCTTCCCCCCTTACAAAACGCCTTCATCACCACCCTCGGCTCTCATCATGTGGACACCTTAATATAATCATTAATGCAATTTTTATTATATTAAAACATTTTATGTGTAATTTAATGTGTAATTTAGGGTTCTTTATGTGCTTCCTTAAATTCTATTCAAAAGAGACTATTTTTTTTTGAAAGAGTTCTTTGATTAATTTAATAAATGTTTGGTTTATTTTGGTGTATATATACTAAAAAATTAATTTTATCAAGCTCATATATTTTCATTATGCTTTGATATTTATTTTATTTTTATCAAGTTGACATATTTAAGCGGATAGGCTGATGTTTTGGGAGTTGGACTTGATTGAGAGGACCATCAAGATTCATGACTACTTAGATTCATTTCATAACTCGAAATAGTTAACCCTTCATGCAATTACAGCTCGTGCAGTATGAAGGGTGCCTGGCTTAGATGTTACAAGCATTTCTTGCAGTTATAGTTCATGGACTGAAGGGCATGTGGCTGCAAGTTGTGCTATACACTGGCTACTACATCATGATGCGTGGGTGCCTAGGATAACTACCTTTGAACTATTAGAAATATAAAAACTATTGCTTGCTATGGACTGTGAGGTCAAATAAACGAATTACTAGCCTAACTACGGAGCATCTAACAAACAAGCTCAAAAATTATCAGGTAACTGTATTTGGGATGTTAGTTGACTGTAACTGTATTAGAGTGCAATGTTCCATTAGTTTAATGTAATGTCCCAAAAAATCGAATATAAAAAAAAAAAATTATAGGTTAGTAAAAACTACGTGGATGGAACATTATTTACTTATGGAACTCTATTGTACACTTTATGTATCTTTGTTTAGTTGTAAACTGTTGTTACGTTCTGTCATTTATATTGTAGTCGTTACTTTTAATGTATTTTACTTATGATGTGGTACTTCTATTTACTACTTAGTATTATGTTTACACTTTTGTCGCTTATGTGTCGTCATTAGATTTATGTGCTTCGTCCCTTATGTATTGTCGCACTTGTTAATTATGGAGTCCTAACTTCACTTTCTTTGTGGAAACAAAGTGGATGGAGTGGCAGGACTTGTTTTTCCATGATGGTTTGAGAGGTAAAGTATTACTTTGTTACACAGACTTACTTAGTTGAATCAAACCAGGGCACCTCTTTTATTTACAAGCAGTCCAAGGTTGCGACAGAAACTTGTACAAAGCGCACAGAAATCTGTGACCTTAAAGATCATACTGTTGGTTGACTTTGGTTATCTTATTGACTCCGAATTATAACAGGTATAGTTACTTTTCTTGTCAATTTAATTATTATTGCTAAAGCTCCTGTCCAGTAATTATACATTCGTCGGGTCTTTCAATTCTTCATTTCATATCTTGGTATTCATTACAATTTATGTTTTAGTTTATTAATAATTACTAACTCCTCTTATATTTTCCAGTTTGCAGGTTAGATACGTGGCCTTCAAAACCCATCCATTGATTTGTAAGGGTTAAAGTAATTAACATGGAATATTCCATATGCTATGTTCGCTAAGAAAAAGCTTAAGACTTAATTGTATGGTGTGAAGTTTATTTCTTAAGCCTAAGATTCATATGTTATTATGTCTTGAACCCTATGGTGGATTACATTATTTTAAATACATAAGTCTTGGTTGACTTAAGGCTAGTGTAGACCATAAATGGACTTTGCACTTAAACCTTGTCATTGTAATATAATAACCTTGCTTATAGTGTATTTGTAATGTTACAAGGTGTTATGAAATATGGTGGTGAAAACTATAACGTATGGTATATACCATACGATAGCACGGTTTAATCCTTCTTGTGAGAGGTGGTCATACGTTGTAATGCAGTGAAACATGAACTATAAAGAGTGGGTTTTGTATGGGTTTAATGGTTTCCAGCTCGTGCATTCAATGCGTTCAGAGAAACATGACAGCCTTCCCTTAGGCTTGGCTCACAATGGTTGTGTATTGTTTGTTATTTGGGATTTTGCACTTTGGCTCTACGCAGGGGGAAGACCATGGAGGTGACCTCCAGACTGTGAGGTATGTCCTCGTTGGGTTTATATGCCTGCACATTGGTTTTGTTTAATGTTTATTTGTGGCCACTTCTTATCCCCATCTTTGATTTTTTTTTTAGGTGTCGAAAGGGAATGAGCAGCACCATGGCTTCAACTCTATGGGCTGCCAACGTTTGCAATCGTGGCCATGGTAAGCCTGTGAGGAAGTTTCTACTTGCTACCTTTTGTCTCTCTTGAGTAGAATGTGCATAGATTGTTTCTTGGTTGGAGTTTTATGTTGTGGGTCTCGATGTGGGGTTTTTAGGATTCTCCTTCGGGCATAATGATTACAGGGTTGGATTTTAACAATCTTTTAAAGGTTTCAGGCGTGGAGTGAAGTCGCACTCCCTTTGGTTCTGTGTATAAATTTGGGTTTGTAAATTTTACTTGGGTTGTTAGAAGCAAAGAGAGGAATGATTGGGCTTCTAGCACACTTGGTTTTTTTTTATGCAAATCATGTTTTAGTTGGGGCCTTGTAGCCATGGGCTGCACCATTGCTTGCAATGGTGCGTTAGCCCATTGGAATGCCTGTCTAAACTTGTTTATAAATATTAATATAATGACTGTGTATTTTACTTGGCAAGTTCTATGTAAATGGATGGATAATGTTTTTATTATTTGATTTCCCATGGTTTAATCTTATGATGTGCATAGCACGATTTCACTGCGTTATTTTGTTGTTATGGTGGATTTATGTGGGCATTCGTTGGCTTGAGGGTTTTGTGTGTGACAATGTTACTTATCTTGTATTGTAATATACAGACAACATGGGTATAGGCCATGCGTGAATGGCATGAGCCTTTCCCACAGTGTTGCGATAGTATAGCATAGGGTTAAAAATGGTAGGACTATGTATTAAGTTAAAACTTAGTCAAGGCTGTGACTTATGTGAGTGCTATGCATTTGTTGGTTTCGTAGAAGCGAGGGTTTAAAGATCCTCGATGGAATTTGTTGTTTATAAAGTATTAGGTGTATTTTAATAACCACAGCCCGCATAGGATTTGATGTATAGTGTGGCTTGTGTGAAAATGGTTATAGGATTTGGTTTTCATTTTGTATATACATTACTTATCGTTTGTTATTATGGTTTTGCCTTGGGTCTAGACATTCATCGAAATTGATGTTGCGACCTCTGTTTGCAAGCGGGGTTTTAATGTAACGAGTTGTAATGAATGGTATTTGAATAAGTAAAAGAAAACTTGGCTTGCATGCCCACAGGATTCGATTCCTTCTCCTATTTGCAATACATGGATTTATAATTTGATTTTGATGTTTATTTGAATATGATATGATTACTGTATAAGATGTAATGTTTTAATTTGGTTATGGTAATTTTTGATGAGTTATGTAATTTTGTTTGTGGTTATGTTTAGATGGAAAATGGATAGAACTGTGGATTCTTTTGTAAGAATTCTGAACAAAGATTTGTAAAGGACCACATGGATGGTCACGATGATTCCTTTGTTTATTTAGTTCTGATACTGATTAGTTTAAAATCAAAGCTTCCATACTATTATAATCTTATTATGGCAAACCTTGAAAGGTCTTAGATGAGTTATTTAACTTTGGAATTAAATGTATAGATAGTTTTTATAATGTTTATACCTCATGGCATTTTATATATATATATATATATAAAGTAGTTATGTTTGTAAGTAATACCCTAAGGTATCTATTTAGTATATTTATTTCTTTTAATTGCACTCTTATGATTAAATATGCTATAATCTGAACATTTCTCTACTGACAAATGAAATATGTTAGTATATTTAAAAACAATTTGTGAGCAATAAATATCAGGTCTAGTTTTACCTAGTTTACAGTAATAATTTTTGAATACTGAATGAATATAGAAACAAACTTTAGAGATGAAATCCTAGCTATACACAGCCTATGATAATATTTGCAACCATGCGGAGTATTGAAGAGAATACAAACCCTAGCAGAATCTATCCAAAAAATCAAATACATAGGGTTAGTAGATACATTGGAAACATTCATCTAACATATCCATCATATAATCTAGAAGATAGCATAGACAGTCTAGGGCTAGATTTTAAGATATGTAACCCTAGGAGATATGGACAGAACCATCATTTCCAGGGTTAATAATATATAAAGAGCATTTATATAAAGCAGCCATGAAAAACTAAGAACTCATACCTGTAAGTTTTCTTCCTGAAGCTCCTTTAATGGCTGAACCTGCACAATTTTTAAATAACTAGTAGTATCAATTAAAGAGAGATCTAACCTCTGATTTTGATGACCAAATCACTTGGGAACTACCATGTTCCTCTCTACCATGACCCGGAACTGTTCCTGGTTCTAATCATGATCCCCCCAAGCTGGACTCAAACATGCAAGTAGCTTAGAGCTCCTAAGGTAGGGTTTCCTAACTGGTATTCAGTTTTGAATCAATCCTCTTTTCCTTGCAGGAGAAAATTCTCCACGAAAACACTTGAGAGCAAAAATTGGCAGAATAATGATTCTCCAAGATAAAAATCAGAACACCAATCCTTTGCTTGGCTTCAGTATTTATAGAGAGAATTTTCTTAGTCAAAGGGACAATTAAATCAAGAAACCTTAATTTCTTGATTTATCCCTTTTTAATTACTAGGGTAATTTTTAATACTTAACCTAGGAAATTTTAACTAGTTCCTAGTTAAACTTTTATAGGTATTATACTATTTTTAAATCCTTTAATAATAAATAATAATTGATGGATCTTCTCTTCTTTATTTTATTTAATTATATATTTAGACATTATTAATTCTCTATACATAGTATTATAACACTTGTTAATGTTTCTCTCTGGGCATCATATACCATGATCCCTTGACTAAATGACACTTCTTCATTAAGGTGAAGTAGATAGGTGGATCAGGTCTATTAGGCTAGGAAACTCTAAACATCCTTGCATGTTGGATTTCCCTCATATAACGTGGTAGCTCTTTAGTACTTTGATGAGAATATAGAAATTCCAAATTTCATTTAATCACTTATAAATAAGTATGATGAGATCAATATTTTTCTCAATTCATTTTCACTCGAAAGTTTTTAAATTCTTTTCAGTAACCCCTAGTGCATACTAGAGCCCATACTCAATGCCTATAGCAGGGAGTTACAAACATAGTGCAATTCCATAGTTTTCGTTCAACAGTAAATGATAGGATGTATTTGTACAATAAACCTAGGGATACAATGGCCAAGGATACGATGCTCCAAAGCTTATGCTCAATCATCAACATGGAAAGCTCCAAGTATTATGCCCAACACTTCCAATTATCCTCTCATGTGTTTCGAAGTTTCTCACTCAACACAAAGGTAAGTACTCATGTGTTCCAGAGCTTCTCCCTCAACAAAATTCATCAATCACTCAAGTGTTCCAGAGCTCCTCATTCAACAAAAAAAATCTCGTTAATCATGTGCTTTAGGGTCTATGCCCAACACAAACAAGCATATACATATATCATCAGTAATTAGATTACGCCAAATATATAAAACAAATAATCATGTTCATATGCAGTGGGGTCCTTGACCCAATATAAAATAAAACATCAAGATAATAATCATAATCAATAGACACATGCCTATAAGTGTTAGGTCAAAAATTCAGGATATTACATTTAATGATTACACTACAATGTTATTTTCAGGTTCCTCGTAACTCTTGCACGAAGAGGTTTCTCCATTGTTGTTTTCTTTCAGAATTATCCTATGAATCAAAGGTAGGCTCTTATCGAATACCTAATGTTTCAGTTTTACAGAATTTATTTATGAAACAACTCCCTAGCAGCAAGCAGCAAGAAGTTGTAGTAGCATAGAAAAAAAAATGGGGTTTATGTATTATATGTTTAATAGATCAATTATAGGTAGACAGAAAAATATGCTAGATGATTTTACTAGCACTTCTTCAGTAACTATGTAAAGTTGAGAGTGAGAAATCTTAGTAGTATGAAAAGAAAAACTTCTAGATAGAACGAGTCTTTCATGTTACGGCTTCTATAGGAAGAGATTTCCTTATTTAAAATGAAAACAA
Source organism: Pseudotsuga menziesii (assembly GCA_001517045.1). NCBI lineage: Eukaryota > Viridiplantae > Streptophyta > Pinopsida > Pinales > Pinaceae > Pseudotsuga > Pseudotsuga menziesii. Next base: position 340,593 of record LPNX010207955.1, read on the forward strand.
GATTTTTCTATATTAAACCCTTATTAATAATGCCATGTTATGGCTTCGACAAGAAGAAATTTCCTATTAAATCATAGGTCTATTTATGCTCGAGTGTTTCTAACTCAAAGGTCTATTAATGCTAAAAGCCCTCTGTAATATCCCAAATTTCAGACCTAACACTTATAGGAATGAGCCTATTAATTATGATGTTATCTTGATGTTCTATTTTTATATATTGGGTTGAAGACCCCACTGCATATGAACATGAGGATTTGTTTTATAGATTGGGTGTAAGCCAATTATTGACGATATATATATATGTTTGTTTGTGTTGGGAGTGGACCCTGAAGCACATGATTGGTGAGATGTTTGGTGTTAAGCGAGGAGCTCTGGAGCACATGAGTAGTTAGTGTTGTGTTGAGCGAGAAGATTTGTAGCACATGTGTATTATATTTGTGTTGAGCGCGAAACTATGGAACACATGAAAAGATAAGTTGGAAGTGTTGGGCATAAGCCCTGGAGCTTTCCATGTTGATGTTGAGCATAAGCTCTCGAACATCGAATCCTTGGCCATTGTTTCTATAGGTGTATCGTACAAGTACATCCTAGCATTAGTGTTGAGAGAAGAGCTCTAGAAGAGCACTAAGTTTGTAACTCCCTGTTTTTAGCGTTGAATATAGGTTGTAGTAAGTGCTAGGAGTTACTGAAAAGAATTAATGATTCCCGATTGAAAACAAGTGAAGAAAAATATTGATCTCATCAAACTTATTTATAAGTGATTAAATGAAATTTTGAATTTTTGTATTCTCATCAAGTACTAAACATAGTAATAATATTAATAATATGACAAAGAAGGAAAAGTTCCATCTATTACTATTATTACTAAGATAAAAATTAAATAGTATAATACCTATAAAATTCAAATTAGGAACTAGCTAAAAGTTCCTAAGTTAAATACTAAAAGTACTAAATTAAATGAAAAGGGTTAAATCAAGAAATGAAGCAATTCTTGATTTAACTGCCCCCTTGACTAAAAAGTTTGTCCATAAAGTCTCAAGCTAAGGAAAGGCTTGGATAGCTCATCTATCTTTAGGAGTCATTATTCTGCATGTTTTATTTATCAAGTGAATTCTTGGAGAACAATTTCCTAAAAGGAAAAGGGAGAATTGATCTAGACCTTCTATACCAGTTAGGGAAACCCTACCTTAGGAGGTCTATGCTACTTGCATGTTTGAACTAGCTCAGGGGGATCCACATTGAAATTAGAAATGGTTTTTGGTCATGGTTGGGTGGAACATGGTAGTTCCCAAGTGATTCGTTCATCTAATATAGAGGTTAGATCTTCCTATGATTGCTAATGCTAGTTAAATTGAGTGTGCATGTTCATCCATTAAAGGAGTTTCAAATTTATAGGTATGAGGTCCTCGGCTGTCTATTTTCCTTTTCTATAATAAGTGCCGGTTGAAATACCCAAAGGTTTATATTATATGTTCTAACCCTAGGTGCTTTTGTTTTCCCTATCAAATCTTTTAAGGGTTTACATTTTAGATTATAACCCTAGGCTGTAATTTATTTCCCATGATAGATTTATCCAACGTTTATTCAGGTAGTTCACTTCTGTAATTTTAACTCATGTTTAAATATTTATCAAGGGTTTTGCACCTTAGTTTTACTTCTGTATGATCTTTACTGTTAAAGTGTGTTTCCTACAAACTAGGTTTTATTTCAGGTTTATTACATAGCTTCCCTTTTTCCTATATACTCTACCAACATATTTCATTTGTCAACATAGGCATGTTATAATTAAATAGACTAGCTCAGAAGTAATTTTTATATCTAGAATAAAACAATAACATAGTTAGCTAATCTATTAACATAAAAGGTCAACTAATAAATCATATATATATATAGGAAATAAAAACTTAAATTCCAAAAGAAATCAATAATTTAAATACACCTAAAAGTTAACCATAAAACATCAAAGATAACATAAGAACCAATGAAGATATTTCTAGGTCTGTATAAGTAAACGGAATCATAAACCAATTAATAGACCAAATAAATGAGACCCTAAATGGTCCATGATATATAAATATCTATACTAATTACTTTTACGAATTATAAACAAATAATATTATTATCAAACATTAAAAAGCTATTGCATAAAATATAACCCATACCATCTGAGAATTTCATAATGTACATAATAAGAATCGTACTCAATAAATTTCAAAGCCCAACATAAATAAAAACCACATTAATTACTTCATACACAAAAATCATTTAATAATGAAGCATTTGTATTGAGATCGCCAGAATGAATCCTATAGACACCCATTTGCCAATTTGCATACATAAAATATGATGCCCTTTACATTAAAAACCACCATAATATTAAAATGCAGTAATCAAGTTACATCAACCATATAACAAATAACCAACACGTAATTACCATATTAAATTAAGAATTATGCAAGTGCAAGGAGGCCACGTGATCGAATCCCGTGGACACTCAGAATGCCCAAATCGCAACCGTTGAAAAAAATAAACCCTCAAGATCGTAAACCACCTAGGGTCGACCCTTGTAGGGCCCTAAATATTTTATAAATCCATGGTGTATCAACTACACACATGCTATAAACCCAACTTAAAATCATTACACAGTGGTCGCAAGACTTTTACAAATCCTTACGTTGTAAATCCATGGCCACGGCCCATAAATAAACTTCACAGTAAATTAAATAAACTATATTATGCCCTGTCAAAGAATCACTCATAGCAATGAATTTACACATAGGGTTTACACCCATGACCTTCCTTAGCATCTCATTTACACTTTCAAAACACCAATTGTAAGTCTCAATCTATTCATTATCGTAGCCACAATGGTGGGTTCCAACGTCATTCATGTCATGGCCCCAAAAGCCATTAGTGCTAACTCTTTAAGTCATCCAAGTAACTAATACATATAACGTAGGTGAATGCCACATAAATGACATAAACAGTAACCATAGAATGAAAAGTTGTATTATAATAAACATCAAAGCAACACAAGTTTAGATACACAGTAATTTGAAACAATAATCAAGATACACTGCATTTCCTCTAGCCATTTCACCATAGAAAGTAATGGTGCTGCCACTGTTTACATCATAGAAATCAAAACAATGAATTTACAAATTATACGCAGATCTTGTCAAATCCACCAAGTTTCTCTTCACGGATAAAACCATCGTTTAGATTACATTTAAGCTTAGGCCTGAAAGCTATCGAAAACCCTACTGTTAAACCACAAAACAAAATGATCCTTTGAAACCATAACTCAAGCAAACCTGAACCAGCGATGAGATAAAAGTCAGTCTCGACCATTAAATCCAAGAGAGAACAAGTGTAAACTTGTTAACAGGCTTACTGTAAAGGAATGGCCTTGCCCACGACTTGTTTGCAAAAATACGAAAAAGGCCTCTCCTCGACATCCCCGTAACATGCAACCACAATGAGATATTATAATGAGAAGTATGAATTCATGGAGTAAGCTACCAACAAACAACAAATGCTGTAAAAACCATATGGAAGTCGCATTCACCATACCGCACAAGAGAAAAGCGTAACTAGTGAGATGCAAAATGACCAAGCCCATCGTGAGCCAAGCCCTAAGTCTCGGCTGCCACAAACTCCAATGAACATTAATGGCGCCAGCCTATTGGCCATTATCAAAACCCAAACCCACTTCCCTATATTTCTCATGCATTGCATTATCGAATGCATCCATGGTATGTAAGGTCTTAAACCCCTTGCGCATAGTTTAAAACTATGATATATTCACCACCGAAGGTTTAATACAAGGTCTAGGATATCATATGCATAGGTATAAACTATGATATATATTCGCCACCCCAAAGGGATACAAGGTCAACTTTAACATGTATATCTCTTACCTTAGTGTTTAAACCTTAGGACCTTATGCATCCAACTCTTTAGGCTCTAAGCCTAAGACCATGGCATATGCAATATGCCACGGTATGTGGTATATACATAAGACTAAGTTTCGTCTTAACCAACGATAGTAGAATGTGTAAAAGAATAAAACATCAGTTTAAGTTAATTACTTATTGTAAAATAAACATGTAAATAGAAATAGAATAGGGTATGAATAGTTGATAATAATTACCCCAAGAACATTAAATGCCATTAAAAATACCAAGTTGTGTCATGAAATGATAGGTGTGGTATTGACCTTGTCAATACTACAAGTCTATAAAGGAGATTAATAAACAAGCAATAGGTGTCACTAACAGCAAGTATGAACACTAGTGGCCAAACGTTCTGCTTTCTGTAACAAGTTTATCATCACTAGGTGCACCTGCATGTAAACATATTAAGAGTGCCTCAGTTTAAACAGAACTAAGTAAGCCTGCTAGACAAGTAGATACTTTTACCTCTCATACAGTTACATGGGAGAACTAGTCCTGCCACTCAATCCACTTTGGTTCCAGAAACAAAGTTCAGTTAGAATCAAGTATACACCGTAACCACATGTAAAATAATAATGAAGTACATAATCAAAGCATCTAACATACATAGGAAAGTGTAACCATAAGAATCACATAGTAATCAACATTATGACATCGTAAATAGAAATAGTAAAAAAGAGTAATAATCATAACTGAAGTAAGGGAGTAAGATGTAAGAACAAATTACGATAATTCAGCAGTACGATAGAGTATGATACATTCTACAAGTTTGAATAATGTCCAAAATAGGTTGTGTCTAACTAGCCTAATAATTTTTTTTTCAATTTTTAGGGACATTACAAGTGGTATCAGAGCCCAGTTTCAACACTAAGAGACCAATGGGCGTACCAAACACTCGTTGCAGAGAAAATAAAGTATGTTGATAAATATAGTTAACTAACAAAAATTCTTCCTATGATTTAAAATTTGCAATTTACAGGAAATTTTTACATAACAGTTCAGATCATGAACACTGAAGAAGACAAGACTCAGCAAGGGAAGATAAATACCACATCGAGGAAGCAGAAATGGTGGTAGAACTGAATTCTGAAATTTTGAAGACCATACACAGTCTTCAAGTAGAATTGCATAGTTTCAGAGAATATAGTCTAAATGAGAGGAAGGAACATCAAGCCATAAATGAAGCATTACTGAGAAATATCATGGGAGGAAGCCCACAGGGGAAACCCACTCATTCCACAAACAAGTCCAAAAGGAAACCTTACCATAAACGGGCCAGCAGCCCAAGAGAAGAAGAAAAAGAGGAACGTACCTTTGAAGCTCCGGAAGGAGATCAACACAGCCCTTCTAGTGATGACTCTCTTTATCCATGCAGGAAGAGACAAAGAAATGATGATAACCTATGGGGGGAGTTCAAAAAAATAAGATCCCGAACCTATGAAGGTGAAGTAAACATAGGAGATAAATATGAAGAATTGCTACTAGGTATGAGAAAATATTTTTGATTTCATAACTACTCAAGCGAGATGAAGGCTTGGCTTTCCATCTATAACTTAAATGGTAAAGCAACAAGATGGTGGAGAGATTTGAGACACACCAATTAATATGAGCTAAAGGAGATATGCTAGAGTAAATTACGCAAAATATTTAAGGAAAAATATGTGTCGAAAAGATTGTTCGACAGAAAAGTAAAATAGTTTCATGAACTATGTATGGGATCCATGACTATGGATACTTTTATTAACATATTTCTATATCTATTACATTATGTACCATACATCAAGGACGAAAAGGTAAAAATCCATCATTTTTTAGGATGTATTCCTCCCAACTTTCGGGAAAGGATTGAGTTCGACATGCCTAAATTCTTGGACACCACATTGAACAAAGATAATATCTCCTATGAGCAAGGACAACTAAGGAAAGAGATCATGAAAAAAATAGAGACAAGTCTATGAACTTCTCTGATAACTGCAAACGAGGGTTTAACCCACCCCCGTACAGGAAACAAAACAATAGTATTCTAGCAAACAAGAACTTTAATAAATCAGGTATGAAACCATAGGTATCAGCTTCAAATGCTAACAAGACAGTAGCAGTTGGGCGAGCCAAAGCTGGGGGAGCCAATGCTACCCCGATACATATCAAATGTTGGAAGTGCAACGAGCCTCATTATGTCCGATATTTTAAGAAAAATACTAATGGGGTCTTTCACAACTTACAAGAAGAACCAACCATAGAAGACATAGCTGGAACTCCGCAGATTTATGCATCTTTCGATGGCCGACAGGAATACCATCAAGCTACCATGGTTGAGATAGAAGGCAATATCTTTAACACTTCTATTTCAATACTTATTGACCTCGGTGCTTGCTGGAGCTATGTTTCCCCCAAAATTATTGATGAATGCAAACTACACAATGTAAAACATTATAAACCTGGTCTGGTTTAGTTACCCACTAGTACAAAACAAAAAGTTTTGAAAATAGTTAAAAATTGTGAAGTAAACCTAAATGGTATTCCTACAAAGGTAAACCTGAATATCCTACCCTTAGGATTGTATGATATAGTTATCAGCATGGACTGGTTGGAACAACACCATGTATTTCTCGATTTCTTACAAAAGTCGTGTGTATAGATAGCCAAGGGAACCAATTGAAGGTTCAAGGAATTCCAAAGAAAGTTTCTGTAAGGAAAATATATGCCTTACAAGCAATGAAATGCCTCTTCTTTTCCTTTCTGGTTCATCCTCTTCTACAATATGATCATGATGCCTCTTATTGTTTACAATCTTGGTGGATACTTTGTTTCTTGGACAATCTGCTGCAAAGTGACCTTTCTCATCACATGTGAAACATCTTATATTGGAGCAGTACTTTTGAGGTCTATGATTCTTCTTGAATTTTTAGGGCCTTATATGAGGGTGATGCTCCTTCTTCCTTCTATTCCTCTTTGCATGTGTTGTTAGGTATTGATCATCATCAACTTCCATATTTTTTTCTCTTGACACTAATCGGGCTTCTTCTTGAGTGCATTCTTCCCATAATCTACTGAACTTGATTATATTTTTTTTAGCACATATCCCTTGAATGAATGAGTCCCATGATATTGGGAGGCCATTCAAGGTGGTCATCACAATCTCTCCTTCTTCGACATTTACTTCAATGACCTATAATTTATTCTTGATTTGAGAAACCCTACTGAAGTAGGACTCAATGGTTTCTGATTGTTGAATCTTCACATTCTTGAATTGATTCCTCAAGGTCATATTATGGTTGATGTTCTTCCCTTTGAATGGATTGATTAAAGCATCAAACATCTTCTTCGAGGTATTCAATGATGATACATGAGGGATGAGATGATATTTTATTTAGTATGAAATTATCTTGTTGGATTTTATCATGTTCTTATTGTGAGTATCCTTGGCATCATCTCCCTTTGGTTCTACAATCTCCGTAGTGACTTATTTGTCCAAATAATTCTCTTCTAGGATAAGAGAGATTCTATATTTCCATGTTTGTAATTTTATTTAGTATGAAATTATCTTGTTGGATTTTATCATGTTCTTATTGTGAGTATCCTTGGCATCATCTCACTTTGGTTCTACAATCTCCGTAGTGACTTATTTGTCCAAATTATTCTCTTCTAGGATAAGAGAGATTCTATATTTCCATGTTTGTAATTTTTCATCTCCTTCAAGATTGTCCTCAAGCTTAGTGTTATTCATCATTTTTATATGAGAACCTGAAATGGAAATAGAAAAGAAATAAATCTTACCAATTTGATTTTCCCAAGTAGCTCCTTGCTTTTGTTGATCTAGGGTTCCATATAGAAACCCTATTTTATATATTTTGGAATCTTGAAAGTATTCCTGGATAGAAATATGTGCCTTATTGAGGCAAGTTGTCTAGTGAGGTCTATTTCAAAAAACTATGAGTGGAAACTTCAAAAAACTTGATGCCCTAGTTTCTTCCCATGGTGTCCCACGATAAAAAATTGAAACTTTTATGATATGGATTCTTTCTCCACCAAAATATGGACCTCCTTGAGGCGAGTCATCCTAGCCCTCTTTTCTAGAAATTTTGTGGAGAAAATTGCAAGAACTTGGAATCCCTAGTTTCGACAACTGCACAGTGCCTTTTTTCAAGGTGGCTCTAATTTCATGTTAGAGTTTGGAATTTAATTAGAATATATTAGATATTTAATATAATATAATAGGATGATTGAAATATAGACAAGCACAACATAAATAAAGATACAAATATTTTATCCTCGGAAACCACAAGGGAGAAAACCTAGCAACTTCTTCTGTATAGATTCGTTAGTTAGTACAATGTGAGGCTGATATAGAAAACTCAAAGATAATATGTCTTCGGTTTCTTCTCCTTATTCTTCACCAGTGAGCCTATATTCTTATTCTTATTCTTTATATTGTAGTGTGTACAAATCAAGGAGGGATCCTGCCTATTTATATTCTTTATTTGTGTGACCTTTTGGCCCAATAGGGCCTACTTTTGGGCCATGCTAGATCGACCTTTCCTAGGGAGACTCAAAAGTACATTTTATACATATAGTTTTGGGGACTATTTCTCAAACTTACAACGGAGGTTTTACCTCAACTCTTACATGACAAATTACATTAATGACATCTCCAATCAAATGGAAAAAATCCCCGAAAAGAAGTACAATAAAAGTACAACAAATAATAATAATAATAATAATAATACAAATAATAAAATGAACAATATCTTTTAAAGTTATATTATCGACAAAAAAAGTGATTATCACATCATTCTATGTGAGGCATTGAGAAACGTGTCCTCCGATGATCTGTTAGAGTAGGGTTACCCATCGATGACTTACCTAGAACATTGGAGAAACAGATGACTATGCAAGAAATAGATGAACTAAAATATGTGTAGACAAGCAATGGAAAATAAAGAAACATGTTGAATAATGCAAGGCATGGCATTGCGAGCAAGAAATAAGGCATGAAAAATTGAGAGGATAAAGCAATGGATGGTGATGGTGTAGTCAACATGAAGACACCTAAATTTTTTTTGATGGAGTAGTTTCATGTAAATGGGAATATGGTTTTAATACCTTGTAAGGAATGCATACCCCTGGTATCTTACCGGTAAAATCGAGAGATATACCTAGGTGATCTGGGGTGTATGTGTCATTCCTCACAAAAAATTTAAGGGGGGTTGGTCATTAGTCCAAATCAAGTTTAAAAGGGGGATTGTTGGGGTTATCCTTGACTTGGGAATGAGTCAATGGTGGTTTGGGTCTAGCACATGGCTTCTTGTAGCTTGTGGTATTGCATGCAAGGAAGTCTTTATAAGGATTAATGAGTTTCCATTGTAAAGTTGCTTGTAGGTGAGTGGTGACTAGCTCACTTAGTTCGGTTGGCCCGTTTTGGCTAGGTTAATGAAGAACTTCATTGGTGCTAGTTTTTCTATGAATGGAATTTTCTAGGGTAAATGGTTCTCTCTATGTAAATGCTTATTTTAATGTTTATTTCTCACATATTATTGTTATATTTTATTGCTAGTAATTCCTAATACAAGTGATCTTAGTTATCATTCTAGAATTTTTAACTCCCTACGAGAAACAAACTTACTTATCCAAAATGGCCTTTTCCAAATGGAAAGGGAGTGCAGACGAAGTGGACTTGTTGGGATCAAACCCTTGTGTATGCACATAAGGGTTATCATGTGACGTATAGCCATATCTAATAAATAAATTTGTATACTAATAAGTAAATATAGATTTTTTTAAGAGTTTTCTTTTTTTCTCAAATAAAACTATATAAAGAAATTCTTTAATGCTTTTTCACATTTCCCAAGTAGTGTCCCCTATAAACTCATCAACTCTAATTATAATTGTTAATTTGATAAAAGCATTAAAAAAAACACATAAAAAACGTTAACTTAAAAAAAACCATGAAACACTTTACACTAAGCTCAAAATACTATAACCCTCAAGTTAACCCATAAAACTACTCATTATAAAATTCCACCTTTACATTAAAGTCAAAACACTATTTCTGTCAAGTTAACCAGCCAAACTATCCGTTATAAAATATCACTTCTTCACTATTTCCATCGTTCCTTCGCTATTTCCTTCCGTATTTTAGTAGTTTTTTCCCTAGTTCCTTCCCACAGTGTTCCACAGTAAAAAAAAGTGAAACTTCTCTAATATGGAATCTTTCTCCATCAAAATATGCACCTCCTTGAGGTGAGTTATACTAACCCTCTTTTCTGGAAATATTGTTTCTGGAAATATTGTGGACAAAATTGCTAGAACTTGGAAGCCCTAGTTTCTGCAACTGGAAAGTGCCTTCTTTCGGGGTGGATCTAATACCATGTTAGAGTTTAGAGTTTAATTTGAATATATTAAATATTTAATATAATTTACTAGGATCACTAAAATATAGACAAACACAACATAAATAAAGACACAAATATTTTATCCTCAAAAACTACAAGGAAGAAAACATAACAAATTCTTTTGTATAGATTTGTCACTCAGTACAATGTTAGGTAGGGATAGAAAACTCAAAGATAAGATGTCTTCGACTACTATTTATTCTTCTTCACCATTGAACTTGTCTTTTCTCTTGGAGAGAACTTGCTTTATCTTCCAGTGTATACAAATGAGGGAGGGAGCCTCCCTATTTATATTCCTTAGTTGTGTGACCTTTTGGTCCAACAACGCTGACTTTGGACCATACTAGGCTGAAATTTCCTAGGGAGACTCAAAAATACATTTTATACATACTCTCTTGGGGACTATTTCCCAAACTTACAACTGAGGTTTTACCTTGGCTCTTACATGACCAATTACATTAATGACATCTCCAGTCAGAGGGAAAACATCCCCGAAATGAGGTACAATAAAATTACAACAAATAATAATAATAGTAATAATAATAATACAAATAATACAATGAAGAATATCTTCCGAAGTTACATTATCAACAATAATAGTGATTCTCACAAATCATTATGTGCGAGGAGTTGAGAAACAACGTGTCCAAAGGAGATAATGGCGGTGATATGTTAGAGTAGGGTGTCGCATCGATGAGTCACCTACAACATTGGAGAAAGTGATGAATATGCAAGAAATAGATCAACTAAAATGTGTGTGGACAAGTAATGACAAAGAAAGAAGGATGGAAAGGATGCAAGGCATGGCATGACGAGAAAGAAAGCGATAATGGAAAAGCGAGAGGATGAAGCAATGGATGGTGATGGTGTAGTCAACATGAAGACACATGAAAAAAAATAATGGAGTAGTTTGCATGTAAAATAGATATAGATGTAAGACCTAGTTAGGAATGCATACCCATGGTAAGTTAGCGGTAAACTTGGGAGATATAACTAGGTGATAAAGGGGTGTATGTGGAATTACTCTGTAAAAATTTGATGGGGGATGGTGCCTTGACTTGGGAATGAGTCAATGGTGGTTTTGGTATAGCACATGGTTTGGGCACATGCTTTCTTGTAGCCCATGGTATTGCATATAAGGACATCTTTATAAGGCTTAATGAGTCTCCATTGTAAAGTGTCCTCGAGGTGAGTGGTGACTCACTTGGCCCGGTTGTTATATTTTATTGCTTGTAATTCCTAATACAAGTGATCTTAGTTTTAATTCCCTACTTTTTAAAGCAAACATTTACAAGATAGTGGAGGATCTTTAGCTTGGGAATGTTGTAATTCAAAATACCTTGAGACTGGGGTTCTTCAAAGCCATAGTTGTAGGACTGATAATCAGTTTGAATCTTGAACTCATAAGGTGGTACATAAGGTGGTATATAAGGTGATACATACCCTGCCAACACATAAGGAGGAACATAGCCTTCTGACACTACGGTGTGGGAAGACTCAGGAACAACATCGATAGTGGTAGTGCTCCGGCCCGAAGGACCATGGGGAGGATGCATCATTAGAAACACATTTGAAGGAACAGGTGTCGAAGGCGATGTAGCATATGATGGAATATAACTCGTGTTTACAATGTTCACATGTCTAGGGCAAATCCCACTAATGGGGACACTAGTATTAGGCCTAGGTAACGGGTGTGAAGATCATCCCACTCCAAGAGTGGAAGGTGCAATATGACCACAACCAAACCTATACGGATGGAAAGGAATAGCAGTGCCCCAAGGCATAGCACCAGGGTCAACACCTGATCAAACATTTAATGTAGGACTAGTCTCTGAAAGGTATATCACTCCAAATTTAAATGGTTCAGTTCTAGAGGGTATCGAATAAGTCTCACCACTCGACCTATGTGAAGAAGATCTGCAGTTTGTGTTTACATAATTTGGAAATTGTGATATCACATTATATTATGTCCTAACCTCAAAGTGATTGGATTCTTCTGGAGTCCCATATAAACTCTCAGGTACGTCCCCTCCCATGGCCTTGGAGAAGGGGGGTGCTCTGAGATCTCATATGTATGACTCATAGTGAGATCGGTGTGTGAATCAAAGTGAGTATCGATCCACATGAACAGTCTGGTTCTCTTCCATGAAGGAGGAGAAGATGTAGAAGGAGGAACACTCATTAAATGTCAATTATGAAATAATTTTGCTACAAGATCCCCGATGACTCAATAAAAATAAAAATACTCAAACTAATTATGAACCGTAGAAAAATCTATCACACACAAAGAACACTCCTAAGAAAATCTATAGGAAAAATGTAAGCAACCAAAGGTTAGGATAAGTGAACTCTGGTGTTTAGCAGGTATGTATCGCCTAGGAGAGGCTTGAGAGTCCAATACACTACAAGAAGAGGTGTGTAACCAATTATAGTGTCCCTCATCTTCAACTCGTAAATCCACTGTGTTGTTTGACCCGTACCTATCCAGGACACTCACATAATAACCTCTGTAAGTACCCCCTGTGAAACCTAGGTAAGGAAACTAAGGTCACCCCAATATAACCAAATCTCAGGAGGAGAGTTGCAGGAGGGATCTACCGTATGGACAGGGTAGGAAAGTTCGAAGCTTGAAAGCACCAACCGATACCTCAAAAACCCTAGATATGAATAACATCCTGGAAATATCTCTGGTGCTCACAAAAAGTGGCCACGGACTATCCTAACCAAAATTGTGTATGGTGCCTCATTCTTAACTCTCGTGTAAGAGGATCCTTCCGAGAACACCAATTATACCAAGTATTTCACTCTCTCACCTCAACAAGTGCCTACTTGTTTTGTTTAGTAGTCTTGGATAATTTACTCACAATGAACTATTCCAAGACTCTAAAACCTAAACTTGTTGATGTACCCTATCAAATAAAAATGTGTAATTCATTTTAAATTAAGCGTTGATTTTAGTGGTTGTGATTACTCAAAGGAGATGATCGTGCAACCAATGATGTTATGACTTAGCAGTGAAAGTAAATGTGAACACCTGACAAACCATGCTAAGTGGAATTCTATCTAAATCAGAAAACGAGGTCAGCCACTACCTGAGATGCATATTTTTCCTTCAAATGACAATGCAACGATTCTTATAATAACTACTGACTATAACTTCAGTCATCAAACCTAATGCAACTACCATGCAAATGCAAAATGCAAAAAATCATAAACATGACAAATATAAAATATTTTTGTATTTTTGAAATAAATGATATGTAAAAGAAACAAAAGACTCTACAAATCTCAAAATTTACAGCAAATCGTAGACAAAAACCAAACAAGGAACGAAGATAAAACAAATCTAATGCAATAATACCAAAACAAAAAGAAAATAAGATTACAAGAATAACATCTAATAAAAAAACAAATAAAAAGGAATCTCTAGTCAGAAATAGACGTACTATACAGACACCAAAAATACCCAGGAAGAGTCAGCAACATTCAGAATTCACCCAGCAACTCTCAATCATCCAAATCAAACTCAAAATAGATGCATACATGACTCTTCACATAAAACCTGTGTGTATACGCGACTATTCAGAAATAACCCAAGTGTATACGTAGCTGTGAAGTAAAAACTCACATACATAAAGAAAGTACTTCTGTGAGGAAATGATAAGACACGATCAAAATTACTTCAATAGAATAGTAATGGGAAAACATACTTCTGGACCCAACACAGAACTCATAAAAAAGATAGCAATTCAAGCGCAATTTGCACCCAATCCCCAAAGAAAAACAAGGAACCTCCCCAGCGGAGTAGCAAATTCTGTTACAGAGAGAAAAATCCTATGGCTTGGGGTATACCAAAACAGATCGAATGACACTAGAAATCAATCTGTTCCCATATGCAAGATAAATAAATACATCTAACACTAAGGGATATGAAGTGTACCTTACTCTAGACGGTTGATGTAGATGCTCGTTGAGCTTTTCCAACACACTTGCATTCACAATTCACTCTCAACAACAACAAACAAGACACACATGCTATATATCAAAGTGTTAGGCGTACTTTATCATATATAAACCATCATGTAAAAGAAAAATAACTACATCCATGGATATAATATTCATATTTATGCACATGTATTGGACAGGAAATGGATATTTCTATTCATAAAACCATAGATAGAATAGTGACAAACACTGTCGGCACTTCTTCGAACCAAAGAAGTCAATTCCTTCACCTAGGCCTCCACCACTTCAATCCTACATCACAATGGCAAGATTACAAATAAAAGGAAATCTTGGGAAGAGCATCACTACGTGCTCCAAAGGGACAAAGGGGTGTAGACTTAAGCATAAACAAGTAAGGCAACAATGAACTATAGTTTTCTTTCTCTCCAAATTCTCCTCCTTCAATGCATCCAAGAGGCTCAATATATATCCCTCCCAATGGGAAATGGAGATTCAAGTTTGACTGTTCTGAAGGCATATGGAAGGCCAAGCGTCAATTTGATCAGGACTCTATGAGGAAAATTCCAAGAATTTTTGTCTTCATGCAAATTTCTTGATGTACACGAGTATTGGCTAAAATGTTGTGTGTACACGTGGATATTGCTTTAAAACTTGTCGCGTATACACATGAACATATATTTTTTGGGGAATTTCTCGGGACATCAAAGCATAATTTGAGCAAGGTAGGTCTAAGGAGTCTCCATAGGGACATGGAAGTCCATAATGATGTGATCTACCAAGTCTGGTAAAATCAGCTATAACAAACCTCTTCAAATTTGACTGAAACCACAAGCAATTATACTTTGACAAAGTCCCATTAAATGGGTTTTAGGTTGTATTGATATCTTTAGTAAAATCCTCTTGTTCCAATGAGGATGAGTTGAATTTTAGATTACTTGTCAATTTTATTTGTGCCTTTCCCATTTCCGAGAAAGTCAGTAGGTGATGACATTTTCCTTCAACCCCTACCCACTTTCTTATCCTATACTGGCCACAAATGAAATCTTTATTTTTTCCAACCTATTTACAATACTTGCATCACCCACTCTCAATTTTTTCCAAGTGAGAATGATCTTTTCCAACTCCAGATCTAATAAACCCACATCATTTGATCTCTACTTAAATAAATCTGCCATATGATCTTTGTTAGATGAATGGCCCCAAATCCTATGAGAATAAGGATGCATGAAGAGATAATGCAAATGAAAAGGATTTAGTGCATAAGAAATATTGTATATTCCATCCCAAGGTGAGTCCCACTAATTCACTAACTAAATCAATATGAATTAATTCCTAGTCCCCAAATACCTTCCCTAAATGTCTGAAGATTTTGCATCCTTATCTCATGTATTTTTGAATAAAAACAAATCCAAGCTTGTATACTTCCATAAGCCTCTGCTGGGATAGAATTTTCATTGCATTTCCCATCTCTCAAATTTTCAAAGAAAAAGTACTTCTGATTCACCCTAAATGGGGTTGTTCTATCTTTAAGGACCTTGGTAATTGACTTCTTCTTCCAATAAGAAATGTCTTTTTTATTTTCCTTGAGCAATGGAAAGAAAATGTTTTCAACCCCTTCCAAGACCTAGGCCATCATTCCAAATACCCATACTCAATCGACCTTCTACTCTAGGATGTACTAACCCTAGAACCTTATATCGAGACCTTAAATGGTATCTCATTTGATCCCCCATAGTAATCTTACCCTCCTCTTTCGCAATTTTTTGAGCACTAGGAGCGACCATAGTGGATTTAGATTCATGTAAGCTTGATTTAAGGTACCAATCATTAGTATAAAGACCCTGCTAATAGGATTTGAAGTAAATCATGCTAGATTGATGGAAGGCATCATAAGAACCTAAAAACGATAGAAAGCATATTAACAAGAAGAAGACTATCCTTTTCCAATGTGACATTGAGACAAAACCATTTTCTTAAATATAAGAGAAGGTAATTTTCAAACTTACCTGAAACATATAAGGACTGTAGCTAAAAAGTACATCCTTCAACATTTTCATGAGGGTAAATATTTTCCCTTAGCTTTTCCTCACAAAATGGAGAAGGAAAGGTGTGATGATTGGTTTTCGATGTAGCACCATGCTTCAAAAGAGCTTGATTAGGAACAACCATAAATTTTAACCCATTTCCCCACCCTCGGTGCCTTCCTATTTTGTTTCTTCTAGCTCTTGCCTCGTTGGCAAAGAACTATTTCCATTAGCTAAAGGATTTGTATTCATATTTTCAACCTAGATGAGTTTAGAGAGCTTCAACTCACATTCATGTGCTAAGTAACCATGTTTTCAAAATTACACATAGAGAAAGGGAACCCCAATATAGTCCAAATTCTTCTAGTGGGAGTAATTTCCCTTTTACAAAATAATTTTCTTTCTGGGTCCTACAAAAAGTCTAGCTATACCATAATTCTAGCCATTAATACTTGAGTTTCAAACTAACTGAATTTGATTCTCCTCAATGAAGTCTTACAGCACATTTCATATTGATTTAAACACATTCGAAGACTATAATTCAAAAGGAAGTATGAGGAGTTTAATCCAAACCGAAACCAAATAACAATTCTCATGTTGGCCATCAAAAAAGGGGTCCCTTCGCTTGAAAGGTAGTAAAGGCTTCCCCACATCCAATTCCCATGAAGAATCTTATCTAAATGTGCTTTTTCACTTAAACAATCAATATAGCCACCCATGGGATAGAATGTAGAACACTGGAATATACCCTACAATTGTTACCCATATACTCGCAACCTAATATTTCAAACTTTGAAAACTCATGAATCTATCTTGGTTTCATGAACCAAGTATTTTTTAATTTAGCGTGTCATATGTGTGCACATGCGGTGTCTACGACGATTTTTTTTTTGAAATGTAAATAAAAAGTGCAATTAAAAGAAAGGATAATGTTTAATCCTCATGAAACATGAAATTTTTTTCCTTAAGCAAAACCAAGTACTTTTCTAACAATGCAAAAGGAATATATTTCAAATTCCAAACACAACAATTCAAATGAAAACTAAGAAGAAACTATTGCAATTTAGAAATGGAATAAACTAAATACTAATAGCCAATACTAAGAATGCAAATGATGTTATTCCTTATCTTAATTATCTCTAGCAAGTAAAAAGAGGGAAGTAAATCACTATACTTGTGCATAGAAAATAGATGCAACTCTTAATGAATTAAAGAGGGATTCTATGCAAATGCAAGAATTAACTCAAAACAATTGTGAAATTATAAGAATGAAAAAATAAAGAGATTGAAAAATGTCTTAGATTGGGTCCCTAATGTCAACAAATAATAGAGTTTTCCTACCCTTTCACCAATACAAGTAATAATGGAGAGAAAAAAAAGGTGAAATTTAATATACAAACTAGAATAGAAACCAAAATTGAATTGCAAAAGATAAACTAGGAGATAAACCCATTTTGCAAAAAAATGGTTTTTTAAGCGAATTTGCATATTTCCTTGGAAATTTTGTGATGTTATGTCACACTTTTGTTGTGAAAAAGTGTGAAGAGAACCCCAAATAGGAGATTCTAAAGCATGTTTATGGATGAGACCAAAAATGGGTTTTTTTGCCTAAGTCATTTGTGTGTGGGGATATAACATGAAATAGAAAGCAAACAACAAGAAGGAAATGTAAAATTCACCTAGAGAGAAGTTTGAAATGACACATACACAACCAAGGATGAATGATAAGATTCATCTCTAGTATATGACCGTAAAAACCATTATTGGTGTTCTATCACCTAGATGTACCAAAATTATGCACTCAAAGGTTATGCAATATTGAGTGGTAGATCAAAAGGATTTGATGCAACAATAAAAAAAAACTAAAGACACTGTTCAATATCCATGCAATGTAACATAAAAGAAACTAGATAAAGAAAGAAACAAAGAATCATATAAAGAATGCCATTTTATATTAACAAAAGAATATAGATGATGAACCATTCCTTGGTGTTGGATGTACTCGATGCGAATCTCTACAACCAACCGAAGGGAGGGTTCTTTCTCTTTTTTGATGCTCCACCTGCATATAGATGATGTGTTATGGACAACATAGAGGCAATAAAAGGGATGGAAATGCCACCCCCCTCTCTCTCTAGGCAGTGAAGGAGTATAACCTTGATTTGATGAATGAATGTGATCCAATGGAATGACATTAAAGGATTTATGTAAAGGAAAGTATGGGCTTGTTTCTTAGATATAGATCCAATGTGGATAATCCGTTATATTAATGACTTTGTGTAACGTCCTTGTCCACCTCACGCGTCATTTGAGGCAATGAGAGACACATAAACCTATCCAGCTTGACATTTCCTTTACCCTGATACTGTTTATTATGCCTTCATTCATAAAAATAGACATTCGAAGAACACTGCGCAAGAAAGGGTTTCCGATGGTAAAAATTCCGGAACCCCTTAATTAGTATCGATTGTAAAATTCCGCTTCGAGTGGCTAAATTATCATTTTTCGACTTTTTCTTACCTTTCCACTTTTTTTTGCGTATGTACAGTGAAGAGTTGGAAATCGGCACTAGCAAAAAAAAAATACTACACACTCCTAACTTTTTCAATTGAGAGTCGACAACACCATAAAACACAACGTCCATACCAACTTCTCATTTAGGCAATTGGCACTCCGAAAGTTGAGAATCGACAACAAAAGAAAAACCTAATCATTCATGCTCGTGACTTTTGATTTTGCAATCGTTGGAGAAAACTTACTTTATCATGCAGTGTGTATAAATGAGGGAGGGCGCCTCCCTATTAATATTCCTTAGTTGTGTGACCTTTTGGTCCAAGAGAGTTGGATTTTGGACCATAGTGGGCCAACCTCTCCTAGAGAGAGTCAAAAACACATTTTATACATATTTTTTGGGGGAACTCCTATTTCCTAGACTTACAACCGAGTTTTTACCTCGAATCTTACATGATCAATTACATTAATGACATCTCCAATAGAAGAAAAACATCCCCAAAGTACAACAAATTATAATAATAACAATACAAATAATACAATGAAGAATTTCTTCAGAAGTTACATTACAAAAAAAAAAGTGATTCTCAAATCATTATTTGCAAGGCCTTGAGAAACAATGTGTCCACAAGAGATAATGGTGGTGAATTGTTAGAGTAGGGTGCCCCATAGATGGGAGATAATGGCAGTAGGGTGCCCCATCGATGAGTCACCTACAACATTGGAGAAAGGGATGAATATGCAAGAACTTGATTAACTAAAATGTGTGTGGATAGACCTTGTTACGCTTAACCTTGACTCCGGAATGAGTCAATGGTGGTTTGGGTCTAGCACATAGTTTGGGCACATGGTTTCTTGTATCTCATGGTATTGCATGTAAGGAAGTCTTTATAAGGCTTAAGGAATCTTCATTGTAAAGTGGCTTAAAGATGAGTGGTAACTAGCTCACTTGGCCCAGTTGTCAGTTTTTTCATCCAGGTTAATAAAAATCTTAGTTAGTGCTATTTTTTTTTTCTTGCATAGAGTTTTTACCTTGAAAGTAAATAGTTAGTTGTGTCTATATGAATATTGCTTGTAATTATCTTAGTTGTCATTCTAGACATTTTAAAGCAAACATTTACCAGCTAGTGGACGCTCTTTACCACGGGCTTCCTCATTCTGCAAAATTTTCCGGCAAACTACCTGAAATTGAACGGGAAGCGGGTTTTTCCAACCATAGGCACTGCATTTGTCAGAGCTTTAGATGGCGCTTACTGGGGGGTTATTTTTCACAATCTTAGGCAGAGAGAGAGTTGATCACTTATTCTGAGAATCTTTAAACATAACTCGTTAGTGGTTGCCACAACCTTATATTATTAACCTTGACTGTAGAATGGCCTTTGGTGGCTTCTTTCTTGATCATATTGGCAAGCTTCTTGATCATATAGGCAAGCTGATGAATGTTACCTGTTTTAGTCGCACTTTGTAGTTTTGCAAGGTTGTGTGTCTTACTTCTTTATAATGTTGAAAAGATACCATGATTCTTTCCATGCTTGTCTAGATGAAAGCATGTTTCTATTCTCAGGCTGCAGCTAGGACCATCGTTGTTTCCAGAACCATTATCTTGCTTCAAAAAATTAGTCTCTAGGTTTGCTCGAGATTTGACACTTTCTTTAGCAAGCGAATGGAAATTTAGTTTGAAAAGTTGTCGACTGCTGTCTTTTACTCCATTAGAATGGCAATTAGGGGCAGAAGCTAATAGGCGCTGCTTGTTGATCATTAGGGAAACATTTTTTCCATAACTAGAGGAATAATCTCCATAAGTTGAAACAGGGAGTATGAGACATCTCTGGGGTGAGACATCTCTGGGGTAAAGATATATAACTTTCAGGTGCAACAAGAGATGCATAACGGCCACAACCAAGAGGGAAATCACGTACTGCACATAGCTTAACTGGCTTCTGAAGCTTAGGGACATGTACACTTCCCACTTGACCCTAGTGGTCCTCTTCAATTATGGTTTTACCCAAAACTCTTTTTACAGCTTCATTACGGTGAGGGTTGATACTTCTTGTATATGTGAGATGGATAATTCTGCGTGAGATGGATAATTCTGCGTTTGTCCAAAGTTAAAGAAAGCTCCATCTCACATATACAAGAACTCTGGTGAGAGTATCAACCCCCACCGTATTGAAGCTCTAAAGATAGTTTTAGGTAAGAACATAATTGAAGACAAGGGTCAAGCCGGAAGTGTAAATGTCTCTAAGCTTCAGAAGCCAGTTAAACCATCTGCAATACGTGATTTTCCCGCCCTGATTGTGGCCATTATGCATCTCCTGTTACACCTGAAAGTTATATATCTCTACCCCAGAGATGTCTCATACTCCCTGTTTCAACTTCTGGAGATTGGTTATGGCAAAAATGTTTCCCCGTAATCAACAAGCAGAGCCTATTAGCTTCTGCCCCTAATTGCCATTCTGATGGAGTGAAAGAAAGCACTCCACAACTTTTCAAACAAAATCTCCATTCAAGTGCTAAAGAAAGTGTCAAATCTCGGGCAAACCTAGAGACTAGTTTAGTTTTGTGAAGCAAGAAAATGGTTCTGGAAAGGAAGATGGTGCTAGCTGCAACAGAGAGAATAGAAACATGCTTTTATCTAGACAAGCATGGAAAGAATCATGGTATCTTTCTCATCATTCTAAAGAAGCAAGACACAAAACCTTGTAAAACTCCAAGGTGCCACCTCAGCTTGCCAATATGATCAAGAAAGAAGCCAGCACAGGCCATTCTACAGTCAACGTTGATAATTCAAATGGAAAAGCTTCATATAATGTTGTGGCAACCACTAACAAGTTATGTTTAAAGATTATTATAATTAGTGATCAATTCTCTCAGACTAAGTTTGTGAAAAATAACCCCCAGTTAGCGCCATCTAAAGTTCTAACAAATGCAGTGCCTATCGTTGGAAAACCCGCTACCCGGTCAGAAGTTTGAGAAACCTTGCGACCATTTCAAGTAGTTTGGCAGAAAATTTTGGAGCATGACGAAGCCCGTGCTAAAGAACCTGCATTAGCTGGTAAACAACATGGGAGCCTCCCAACTTCTGAAAGAAAACATGTAAAGGTAAGCAAATTGGAGACAGGCTGGGAAATGTGCAAGTGGCTACCAGCATCGTGGCATCAGGTGGTTATGAAGATGATATGGATAGTGGGGATGTGTTGATATACACTGGCCAAGGTGGAAATAACTATAGTGGGAACAAAAAGCAGACCGAAGATCAGAAACTTGAACGTCGAAACTTGGCTCTTAAGAACAGGATAGACTGGAAGATACCTGTGAGAGTTATCCGTGGATTCAGGCAAAAGAATACTGGAAATCATGGGAAGAAAAAAAGTACTGTCAATGTAAAATATACATAAGATGGGCTTTACGATGTGGAGAAATATTGGCTTGATAATGGAGCATCTGGATTCTCAGTATTCATGTTCCAGTTAAGAAGACAACATGGCCAACAAGAGCCGCGCTTGAAGACAGTTCATTTCTTAAGAGAATTCATTTCTTAAGGACATCTCCTCTGGAGGCAAGGAGAGTAAAAGCATTTGTTCCTCACAGTTTGTTTACTAAGCTTCTAGAGAGATAAATTTGTAGAGGTTAAAAGCCTTTTTAAAGTATAAAAACATATATAAAAAAAAAACTTTTACACCTCCACAGTTTTGATCTTTTTGCATCTTTGGTAAAGTCAGCTTTAGTTTAAGATGGATTTGTACTGTGTTTAATACATTTTAATCCTATTTCAGAGACCTAAAATCAGTCGCGGCAGACTGGCAATCCTTAAATTATACATAAAAAAAAGTATAAAGCCTTTTTTAAAAGTATAAATACATATTAAAAAAAAAAATTTACACCTCCACAGATCTGATCTTTTTTCATCTTTGGTAAAGTCAGCTTTAATACATTTTAATCCTATTCCAGAGACCTAAAATCAGTCGCGGCAGACCGGCAATCTTAAATTATTATGCTATTGATAAAAAAAAGCCTTCCATCCGGGAAGGAATGATAAGTCATGTTAAACATACCATTTTTAAAAATTATTAACTTAAGCATATATATATACTCTCGATCAGTTTTCTTTTTTTAATATGAATTTCATTCATAACAACATTAACAAACTAAATTGTAAAATACATAACTATTCTCGTGCAATGAACATCTATTTTGTGCATCCTTTAATATTTTGTGCAACTTCATTCTGTGACGGGTCGTTGTAACGGCAGTCTGCTCTATCCTTATCCTTTCACCATTTCGAAATATAGCATAGCAAAGCTAAAAATAACATTGGAAATTTCTCGTGAAGCATTATTCAATGTGATATTTAAAAATTATGGAGATAACAAATCCGAAACACTCGTTTAATGGGTTTATGGAGCTGTATTTCACTGAGACTATCAACCTACTATTTGCATTTGGCAGCCATGCAACTACTAAGTTTTCATAGAGTTTTATTTTATATATTAAAACAAATTCTCAATTTCAGTTATTACCATGTTATGTGGACACATTACTATCTATATATATTTGTTAATAAGGAGAGGACTTCCTATTGATGATGGTACAAAAAGTTTTAAAAAAGTTACATTCAGGCTCGGCCAGCTATGGGGATGCTTGGCCGAGCAAAGCTTTGCTACTGAGAATATTCCCCAACAACCTAAAGCTTCCTATTCTTTCCTTCTGTAGTGAAGGAGAACCATAAACCTTGAGCATGAAGGTAGAGGTCATGAGAAACAGAACTAAACATAATTACCAATTATAAGCAGGGTATTTACAACAAAACCATTGGGACCGAGAAGCCCGTGTTTACTAAAAAATTAGTAAAAAACAGAAAATAAAACCAGATCTCGTTAACCAAGAAAAATTCATCCAATTTTAGATAGGGCCACCCCGCCTCCCTTAGGTGTTGGGTTTAGTGGTGGTTGACGAGGCGTTGCGGGGTGTTCTCCAATTGTTCCCTGCAGATCATTGGCCAGCGACTCCAGCATGAAAAAGCTAGCAGCAGCATCTTGTTGGCCTTTCCTGATGCTCGCCAATGATTCTTTGATACCCTTGGCCAACTGGAGGTTGGCCTATATTTCCCTCGCTAGTAGAATATGCCCCGTCTAGAACAGGCTCGCTATGAACAGTCTACCCTGGTGAGTCTCGTACTCTTCAATTAACTTCATCTCCTTGATAGCTATTAGTGCTTCCACTCTCGCCGGTGTCTCTGCCATGTATTGGGTTCCCCAGTTGAACAACAGAGGGGATGGGCCTTTCTCGACCGAGGAGGAACCTCTGGCAAAACAAGCCATCAGGGAAGTGCTAGCAATTTGGTCACTTCTACACCTCCCTTGGTGAGGCCTGCTAAAACGTGAAACTCAGATCCAGATTACCCTAGGAAGATAGACAGGGGCCTGAAAAATATTGACGTAGGTTGTCTTCTCCCCTTCCTCTTGTCTATAAATAGCTAGATTGATGTACTTGGCGATGGAGCGATGAATTCTCTGCTTTCTCCCCTATTTCCAATTCGGGCCATGGGAAACATCCGTCTTGCGGCGATTAATTCTCCTGTACCTGCTCCAATCCCTTGATACATGCGAGAGATTAGCCATTGAATCCATATTTAATGGCCTTTTGGTTGTCCTCTGGATGATGAAATCAGAAGCAGTACCCATGATTGAATTCTCACCACCCATTAACCATCCAATACAATCCTTCAAAGTTGCACGCCTCACGTAGGTCTGAGCCGGATCCGCCTTTAAAGACATGAACCTGAGCCCATATTTTCCAGCACTACGAGTTTTGGCCTTTCATCTTTGTCACCTCGTTCATTCTCATGCTCAACAACTATATTGCTGCTACCATCCGATTGCGTGAGATAAATGCCAAGTGGAGGAGCTATCACCTTGACATTCCTCTGTCCTGACCTCAAGGAATGACTGTCGGCATCTGCATGTCGCGTCACGTGGCTTTCTATCGAGGATCCTGAGTGAGTGGATCAGCCGCGTGCTGAGGGGAAGTTCGCATTAGATGAGGCATGAGTTCTAAAGATCGCCCACCTGTCATGTCTCGAGGAAAGATCCTGGTCGGTCCTACCAACTTCACCATCTACAACCTCTTCACACTTCTTCCATAATTTCCTATTCAATTTATCTGAGTTGTTTTCTGCATGGAAAGAAAATTCCTTCCCCACCCCTTCGTTCGCAAGGATGTCCACCACCTTGTTCCCAAACCTTTTGATGTGAGAGAAGCTTAGTGCATGTGTGTTATTGAGTCTTTCTATGAGCGTCGAGAGCCTACCTTCCCACCTCCAGTTGCGTGAAACCTCATTAATGGTCATGATATTCATGATTCTCCGAGTGAGGTTGATTATCACCATTGAGTCTCCCTCGACTATCAGCGGTGTTCTCTGGTTCTAAATCGCCCATGTGACACCATTTATCAATCCATCCAGCTCCGCCAGATTATTAGTACCTGAACCAAGGATTTCCCAGTAGAGACTAAGAATTCTACTATGGGAGTCCCTAATTACTCCCCCATATCCTGCAGGGACGGGGTTTCCTTTGGCGGCCCCATCAAAATTCAATTTGAAAGCGCCAAATGGAGGTTTCTGCTAGAATTCCGCACTGATCATTTGCTGAGCCGAATTGCAGAGCCACGAATTATTCTGAGGTATTTTCTTTATTCCCCAATTCTGAAGAATTTTTTTTTCTAAAGAGTCTGCTCCAAGGTCTTCTATCGACCAAGGTGTGAGTATTATGGTTTCCTTAATGTGAGCTTCCAGAATTTCCCACAATTCTTTTGTCCTGCATTTCCCGTTTTCAAAAAAAAATGGTTACGGGTTTTCCATATTTCCCAAACCACAAATTCTGGGTACAGTTCCCAGATTCTGTTCAATATTTTGTTTTTGAATCTGTTTTTGGGCCATTCAACTATAGTAAGATTTGGTCTTCCTTCTTTCCTGGCGTTGATTTTGGCGATGGATTTCGGGTCTGAGTTTAAATGTAATGGAATGTCATTTAAACGATGGTTTTATCCGTGAAGAGAAACTTGGTGGATTTGACAGGCTCTGCGTGTAATTTGTAAATTCGTTGTTTTGATTTCTATGATGTAAACAATGGCAGCACCATTAGTTGTTATGCTGCAATGGCTAGAGGAAATACTATGTATCTTGATTATGGTTTCAAATTACTATGTATATAAACTTGTGTGGCTTTGATGTTTATTATACTACAACGTTTCATTTTATGGTTACTATTTATGTGATTTATGTGGCATTCACCTACGTTGGATTTATTAGTTACTTGGATGACTTAAACAGTCAGCACTAATGGCTTTTGGGGCCATGCTGTGAATGGCATTGGAACCCACCATTGTGGCTGCGATAATTAATAGATTCAGACTTACAGTTGGCATTTTTAAAGTTTAAATGAGATGTTAAGGAAGAATGTGGGTGTAAAACCTATGTGGCAATTTGTTGCTCTGAGTGAGTCGTTGACAGAGCATAAAATAGTTTATTTAATTTAATGTAAAGTTTATTTATGGGTCGTGGCCATGGATTTACAATGTAAGGATTTGTAAAGGTCTTACGACCACTGTGTAATGATTTTAAGTTGGGTTTACAACCTGTGTGTAGTTGATACACCGTGGCTTTATAAAATATTTAGGACCCTACAGGGGTCGACCCTGGGTCATTTACGATATTGAGGGTTTATTATTTTCAATGGTTGTGATTTGGGCATTCTGAGTGTCCACGAGATTCGATCATGTGACTTCCTTGCACTTTCATAGTTCTTGATTTAATATGGTAATGATGTGTTGGTTATTTTTTATATGGTTGTTGTAACTTGATTAATATGTTTTAATGTTATGGTGGTTTTTAATGTAAAGGGAATCATATTTTATGTATGCAAATTGACAAATGGGTGTCTACAGGATTCATTCCTGCAACCTCAATACAGATGCTTGATTATTAAATGATTTATGTGTATGAAGTAATTAATGTGGTTTTATTTATGTTGGGCTTTAAAATTTATGGAGTACGATTCTTATTATGTAGATTATGAAATTCTTAGATGGTATGGGTTATATTTTATGCAATAGCTTCTTAATGTTTGATAATAATATTATTTGTTTATAATTTGTAAAAGTAATTAGTATAGATATTTATATATCATGGACCATTTAGGGTCTTGTTTAATTGGTCTGTTAATTGGTTTATGACACTGTTTACTTATACAAACCTAGAAAGATCTTCGTTGGTTCTTATCTTAGCTTTGATGTTTTATGGTTAACTTTTAGGTGTATTTAAATTATTGATTTCTTTTGAAATTTAAGTTCTTATTTCATATAGGCTTCATATATATATATTAGTTGACCTTTTTAAATTAATAGATTAGATAACTATGTTATGGTTTTATTCTAGATATAAAACTCACTTCTGAACTAGTATATTTAATTATAACATGGCGCTGGTGACAAATGAAATATGTTAGTAGAGTATATAGGCCAAAGGGCAACTATGTAATAAACCTGAAATAAAACCTAATTTGTAGGAAAAACACTTTAAACAGTAAAGATAATACCGAACTAAAACTAAGGTGCAAAACCCTTGATAAATATTTATACATGAGTTAAAATTATAGAAGTGAATTATCTCAATATACCCTGGATAAATATATCATGGGAAAAAATTTACAGCCCAGGGTTATAATCTAAAATGTAAACCCTTAAAAGATTTGATAGGGAAAACAAAAGCACCTAGGGTTAGAACATATAATATAAACCTTTTGCGTAATCTAACCAACACTTATTCTAGAAAAAGGAAAATAGACAATCCAAGACCTCATACCTATAAATTTGAAACTCCTTTAATGGTTGAACGTGCACACTCAATTTAACCAGCAATAGAAATCATAGGAAGATTTAACCTCGGTATTATATGAACGAATCTCTTGGGAACTACCACGTTCCACCCAACCATCACCCAGAAACATTCCTGGTTTCAATATGGATCCCCTCATGCTAGTTCAAACATGCAAGTAGCTTCAAGCTCCTAAGGTAGGGTTTCCCTAACTGGTATAGCACGTATGGATCAATTTTCCTTTTTCCTTTTAGGAAATTGTTCTCCAAGAATTCACTTGAGAAATAAAATAGGAAGAATAATGACTCCAAAAGATAGATGAGCTATCCAAGCCTTTCCTTGGCTTGATACTTTATAGGCAGACTTTTCAGTCAAGGAGCCAATTAAATCAAGAATTGCTTCATTTCTTGATTTAACCCTTTTCATTTAATTTAGTACTTTTAATATTTAACTTAGGAACTTTTAGCTAGTTCCTAATTTGACTTTTATAGGTATTATACTATTTAATTTTTATCTTAGTAATAATAGTAATAGATGAAACTTTTCCTTCTTTCTCATATTATTAATATTATTACCATGTCTAATATTTATACATACCATGTATAAAATACACAATAATATAACATTTGTTTAACATTTGTCTTGGGGCATCACATATTGTGATCCTTAGACTTACGACACTTTCTTCGTTAAGGTTATGAGGTAGATGGTTAGGTCTACTAGGCTAGACAACCCTAAACATCCTTGCATGTTGGATTCCCTCGTATAACATGGTAGTTCTTCAGTACTTGATGAGAATACAAAATTTCAAAATTTCATTTAATCACTTATAAATAAGTCTAATGAGATCAATATTTTTCTTGAGTCGTTTTCACTCAGGAATTATTAATTCTTTTCAGTAACTCCTAGTGCTTACTACAACCCATATTCAACGCTAAAAATAGGGAGTTACAAACTTAGTGCTATTCTAGAGCTCTTCTCTCAACACTGATGCTAGGATGTACTTGTATGATACAACTAGGGATACAATGGTCAGGGATTCAATGTTCGAGAGCTTATGCTCAACATCAACATGGAAAGCTCCAGGGCCTATGCCCAACACTTCCAACTTATCTTTTCATGTGTTCCAGAGCTTCACGCTCAACACAAATATAATACTCATGTGCTCCAGAGCTTCTCGATCAACACAACATTAACTACTCATGTGCTCCAGATCTCCTCGCTCAACACAAAACATCTCACCAATCATCTGCTTCAGGGTCCATGACCAACACAAACAAGCATATATATATCGTCAATAATTGGCTTACGCCAAATCTATAAAACAAATCCTCAAGTTCATATGTAGTGGGGTATTCGACCCAATATATAAAAATAGAACATTAAGATAACTTCATAATCAATAGGCTCATTACTATAAGTGTTAGGTCCAAAATTCAGGATATTACAGAGGGTTTTTGGCATTAATATACCTTTGTCTTAGAAATGCCCAAGCATAAATAAACCTTTGATTTAGTAGGAAATTTCTTCTTGTCGAACCCGTAACATGGCATTATTAATAAGGGTTTAATATAGAAAAATGTTGTTTTCATTTTAAACAAGGAAATCTCTTGCTGTAGAAGCCATAACATGAAATACATGTTCTATCTAGAAGTTTTTCTTTTCATACTACTAAGATTCGTCACTCTCAAATTTACACAGTTACTGAAGAAGTGTTAGAAAAATCATCTAACATATTTTTCTGTTTATCTATAACTAATCTATTAAACATATAATACATAAAACCCATTTCTTTTTTCTGTTCTACTGCAACTTCTTGCTGCTTGCTGCTAGGGAGTTGTTTCATAAATAAATTCTATAAAACTCAAACATTAGGTATTCGATAAGAGCCTACCTTTGATTTGTAGGATAATTATGAAAGAAAACACTGATGGAGAAACCTCTTCATGCAAGAGTTGTGAGTAACCTGAAAATAACATTGTAGTCTAATCATTAAATGTAATATCCCAAATTTTTGACCTAACACTTATAGGCATGTGTCTATTCATTATGATGATTATCTTGATGTTTTATTTTATATTGGGTCAAGGACCCCACTGCATATTAACATGATGATTTGTTTTATATATTGGGCTTAAACCAATTACTGATGATATATGTATATGCTTGTTTGTGTTGGGCGTGGACCCTGAAGGACATGATTAACGAGATGTTTTTTTGTTGAGCGAGGAGCTATGGAACACTTGAGTGATTGATGAATTTTGTTGAGCGAGAAGCTTTGGAACACATGAGTACTTACCTTTGTGTTTAGCGAGAAGCTCTGGAACACATGAGAAGATAATTGGATATGTTGGGCATAAGGCATGGAGCTTTCCATGTTGATGATTAAGCATAAACTCTGGAGCATCCGATCCTTGGCCATTGTATCCCTAGGTGTATCATACAAATACATCCTAGCATTTAGTGATGAGCGAAAACTACGGAATTGCACTATGTTTGTAACTCCCTGCTATAGGTGTTGAGTATGGGCTTTAGTAAGCACTAGGGGTTATTGAAAAGAATTTAATAACTTCCGAGTGAAAATTACTCGAGAAAAATATTGATCTCATCATACTTATTTATAAGTGATTAAATAAAATTTTGAATTTCTATATTCTCATCAAAGTACTAAAGAGATACCACGTTATACGAGAGAAATCCAACATTCAAGGATGTTTAGAGTTTCCTATCCTAGTAGACCTAAGCCACCTATCTACATAACCTTAATGATGAAGTGTCATTTAGTCGAGGGATCATGGTATATGATTCCCGTAGACAAACGTTAACAAGTGTTATAATACTATGTATAAAGAATTGATTATGATTAAATATATAATTAAATAAAATAAAGAAGAGAAGATCCATCAATTATTATTTATTATTAAAGGATTTATAAATAGTATAATACCTATAAAAGTTTAACTAGGAACTAGTTAAAAGTTCCTAGGTTAAGTATTGAAAATTACCCCAGTAACTAAACAGGGTTAAATAAAGAAAGCAAGGTTTCTTGATTTAACTGTCCCTTTGACTAAAAAAAGTCTCTCTATAAATACTGAAGCCAAGCAAAGGCTTGGGGTTCTAATTTTTGTCTTGGAGGATTATTATTCTGCCTATTTTTGCTCTCAAGTGTTTTCATCGAGAATCTTCTCCTGCAAGGAAAAGAGGATTGATTCAGAACTGAATACCAGTTTGGAAATCCTACCTTAGGAGCTCTAAGCTACTTACATGTTGGAGTCCAGCTCGGGGGGGATCCAGATTAGAACCAAGAACGGTTCCTGGTCATGGTTGAGAGGAATGTGTTAGTTCCCAAGTGATTTGATCATCAAAATCAGAGGTTAGATCTCTTTTAAATTGATAATACTGGTTATTTAAAAAGTGTGCAGGTTCATCCATTAAAGGAGCTTCAGGAAGAAAAATTACAGGTATGAGTTCTTAGTATGTCCTGGTTGCTGTATAAAAATGCTCTTTATATATTAATAACCCTGGAAATGATGGTTTTGTCCATATCTCCTAGGGTTACATATCGTAAAATCTAACCCTAGACTATCTATGCTATCTTCTAGATAATATGATGGATATGTTAGATGAATGTTTCCAATGTATCTGCTAACCCTATGTATTTGATTTTTTGGATAGATTCTACTAGGGTTTGTATTTTCTTCAATAATCCCCAGGGTTGTAAATGTTATCATAGGCTGTATATATCTAGGATTTCATCTCTAAAGTTTGTTTCTGTATTAATTCAATATCCAGAAATTATTACTGTAAACTAGGTAAAACCAAACCTGCTATTTATTGCTCACAAATTCTTTATGAATCTACTGACATATTTCATTTGTCAATAGAGACATGTTCAGATTATAGTATATTTAATCATAAGAGCAAGATTAAAAGAAATAAATATACTAAATAGATACCTTAGGGTATTACTTACAAACATCAATACTTTATATATATATATATATATATATATATATATATATATAAACATACACACACACACACACACACACACACACACACATATATATACATATATATAATGCAATGAGGTATAAACATTATGAAAACTATCTATACATTTAATTCCGAATTTAAATAACTCATCTAAGACCTTTCAAGGTCTTCCATAATAAGATTATGCTAGTATCAAAGCTTTGCTTTTAAACTAATCAGTATCAGAACTAAATAAATGAAGGAAGCATCATGACCATCCATGTGGTCCTTTACAAATATTTGTTCATAATTCTTACAAAAGAATCCACAGTTCTATCCATTTTCCATCCAAACATAACCACAAACAAAATTACATAACTCATCAAAAATTACCATAACCAAATTAAAACAATACATTTTATACAGTAATCATATCAAATTCAAATAAACATCAAAATCTTATTATAAATCCATGTATTGCAAACAGGAGCAGGAATCGAATCCTGTGGGCATGCAAGCCCAGTTTGCTTTTACTTATTGAAATACCATTAATTACAACTCGTTACATTAAAACCTTGCTTTCCAATAGAGGTCGTGACATCGATTCCTATGGATGTCCAAACCCAATGCAAAGCCATAATAACAAACCAGAAGTAATGTATATACAAAACGACAACCAAATCCTATAACCATTTTTACACAAGCCACACTATACATCAAATTGTATGCGGGCTATGGTTATTAAAATACATCCAATACTTTATAAACAACAAATGACATCGAGGGTCTTTAAACCCTGGCCTCTATGAAACCAACAAATGCACAACACTCACATAAGTCACGTCCTCGGCTAAGTTTTAACTTAATACATAGTCCTACCATTTTTAACCCTACGCTATGCTATTGCATTGCTGTGGGAAATGCTCATGCCATTCACAGCATGGCCTATAACCACATTGTCCATATCTTACAATACAAGCTAAGTAACATCATCACACACAAAACCATCATGCCGGCGAATGCCCACATAAATCCATCATAACAATAGAATAACGCAGCAAAATCATTCTATGCACATCATAAGATTAAACCATGGAAAATCAAATAATAAAAACAGTATCCATCCATTTACACAGAGGTTTCCAAGTACAATACACAGTCATTATATTAATATTTATAAACAAGTTTACATATGCATTCCAATGGGCTAACGCACCATTGCAAGCAATGTTGTAGCCCATGTCTACAAGGCCCCAACTAAAACACGATTTTCATAAACAAAAACTAACTGTGCTAGAAGCCCAATCATTCCTCTCTTTGCTACTAACAGCCCAAGTAAAATTTACAACTCCAAATTTATACATAGAACCAGAGGTAGTGCGACTTCACTCCACCTTTGAAGCCTTTAAAACATTATTAAAATCCAATACTGTAATCATTATTCCTGAAGGAAAATCTTAAAAACCCCACATTGAAGCCGACAGCATAAAAATCCAACCAAGCAACAATCTATGCCCAGTCTACCCAAGAGAGATGAAAGGTAGCAAGTAGAAACTTGCTCACAGGCTTACCATGGCCATGATTGCAAACGTTGGGAGCCCACAGAGTTGAAGCCATGGTGCTGCTCATTCCCTTTTGGCACTTGCAAAACACAATCGAAGATGGGGATGAGAAGTGGCCACAACCAAACATTAAACCAAACCAATGTGCAGGCGTATAAACCCAAGGAGGACATACCTCACAGTCTAGAGGTCACCTCCATGGTCTTCCCCCTATGCAGAGCCAAATTGCAAAAGCCCAAATAACAAACAATACACAACCATCGTGAGCCAAGCCTAAGGGAAGGCTGTCACGTTTCTCCAAACGCATTGAATGCACCAACTAGAAACCATTAAACCCATAAAAAACTTAGTCTTTATATTTTATGTTTTGCTGCATTATAACATATGACCACCTCTCACATGAAGGATTAAACTATGCTATTGTATGGTTTATACCATACGTTATAGTTTTCACCACCATATTTCATAACACCTTGTAACATTACAAATACACTATAAGCAAGGTTATTATATTACAATGACAGGGTTTAAGTGCAAAGTCCATTTATGGTGTGCGCTAGCGTTAAGTCAACCAAGACTTATGTATTTAAAATAATGTAATCCGCGATAGGGTTCAAGACATAATAACATATGAATCTTAGGCTTAAGAAATAAACTTCACACCATACAATTAAGTCTTAAGATTTTGCTTAGAGAACATGGCATATGGAATGCGCCATGTTAATTACTTCAACCCTTAAAAATCAATGGTTGGGTTTTGAAGGCCATGTATCTAACCTGTAAATTGGAAAATATAAGAGGAGTGAATAATTATTAATAGACTAAAACATAAATCGTAATTAATACCAAGATATGAAATGAAGAATTTAAAAGACCCAACAAATGTATAAATACTGGACAAGAACTTTAGCGGTAATAATTAAATTGATAAGAAAATTAACTATACCTGTTATAATTCAGATTCAATAAGATAACCAAAGTCAACCAACAATATGATCTTTAAGGTCACAGCTTTCCGTGCGCTTTGTACAAGTTTCCGTCGCAACCTTGGACTGCATGTAAATAAAAGAGGTGCCTTAGTTTGATTGAACTAAGTAAGCCTGCGTAACAAAGTAATACTTTACCTCTCAAACCATCATGGGAGAACAAATCCTACCACTCCGTGGACTTTGTTTCCACAAAGAAATTTAAGTTAGGACTCCATAATTAACAAGTACGACAATGTATAAAGTATGAAGCACATAAATCTAATGATGACACATAAGCGACAAAAGTGTAAACATAATACTTAGTAAATAGAAGTACCACATCATAAGTCAAATACATTAAAAGTAATGACTACAATATAAATGAAAAAACATAACAATATTTTATGACTAAACAGAGATACATAAAGTGTACAATAGACTTCCGTAAGTAAATAATGTTCCATCTAGGTAGTTTTTACTAGCCTATAAAATATTCTTTTATATTCAATTTTTTGGGACATTACATTAAACTAATGGAGCATTGCACTCTAATATAGTTACAGTCAACTAACATCCCAAATAGAGTTACCTGATAATTTTTGAGCTTGTTTGTTAGATGCTTCATAGTTAGGCTAGCAATTCGTTTGTTTGACCTCACAGTCCATAGCAAGCAAGAGTTTTTATATTTCGAATAGTTGAAAGGTAATTATCCTAGGCACCCAAGCATTATGATGTAGTAGCCAGTGTTTAACACAACCTATAGCCACATGCCCTTCATTCCACGAACTATAACTACAAGAAACCGTTGTAACATCTAAGCCAAGCACCCTTCATATTGCACGAGCTGTAATTGCACAAAAAGTTAACTATTTCGAGTAATTAACTAACTTTTAACAACAACTCATTTAACCTTAACCATTATGTGATGACGATGAAATAAATCTAAGCAGTTGTGAATCTTGATGGTCCTCTCAATCAAGTCCAACTCCCAAAATATCAACCTATCTGCTTAAATATGTCAACTTGATAAAAATAAAATAAATATCAAAGCATAATAAAATATATATGAGCTTGATAAAAATTAATTTTTGAGTATATATACACCAAAATAAACCAAATATTTATTAAATTAATCAGAGAACTCTTTAAAAAAAATAGTCTCTTTTTAATAGAATTTAAGGAAGCACATAAAGAACCCTAAATTACACATTAAACTACACATAAAATGTGTTATATAATAAAAATTGCATTAATAATTATATTAAGGTGTCCACATGATGAGAGCCGAGGGTGGTGATCAAGGCGTTTTGTAAGGGGGGAAGAATTCATGGTGGTTTCAACCAGAGAATACCAGAAAGCTAGGTCAGAATTGGTGGTCTGGTCCAAAGACGGGTTGTTTTGGTCCTTAGATGGGTGATCCCGCGAATGGGGGGATTCTCTCCCCTGTTCAGAGCATGGATATGGAAGTTGAGAAGGAAAAGGGAAAAAGGATAATCTCTAACTCCCAATTAGGGGAACCATGGGAAGACATAAGTGGAACAATCAAAGGAAGGGAATAGAAAAAATTGACGATGTCTACCAAAATCAAAGACTATTCCCAAGTTACAAATAAAATCGAACAGAATTAGAGAAGACATCAATTACATGAAGGAGCGTGCTCTCATAGGGAAATTTGTAACGATCTGGACCTCAGATAAGACCTTGACATGGTGTATTAATACCACATGGAAACCTCAGGGCCACTACGACCTACAACTAGGAGCAAAAGGATTCTTCACTGTAATCTTCCTTAATGAGGAAGACATAAATAGGTTCCTAGAAAGTGGACCATACTTCTAGAAATTAGCGGGTATGTTCTTGAGACCATGGAAATAAAGATTTATCCCAGACAATGAGAACCTTTCAATTGCACCGATCTGGATCAGAATGTACTCACTCCCGACAGAGTGCTGGGCAAAAGACATCCTGACAATGATTGGGAATATTCTTGGGAACTTTGTTAAAGTTTCAGAATAGACCAGGCAAAGAAGATACACTTCCTATGCCAGGATCTGTATCTACCTTGACATCTCAAAATATATCCTTGATGGAATAGATCTAACATGGGATGATGAAGATTGGTTCCAAGCAATATATTATGAACAACTCCCATTCAGATGTAGAAGATGCCATGAACATGGCCATCTATTCAGAGTCTGCCCATAGAACAAGAGACCAGGGGGAATGAGAGAACAAGAAAATCAAGAAGCGGGGGGATTCACAAAGGTGCAAAACAAGAAGAGATTAGCCAAGAAATCCCATGGTCTTGAAACCGTCAAGAAGATCCAAACTCAAAACAGGTATGAAATTCTTCAAGAACCTCAAGAAGTAAGTAATCCTGTCATTTTAACTAGTAACCAGCATCAATCCGAGAAGCCAAAAGAAGTAGATGAATCTAAGTTTAGTGATACTCATGGTGCGCTCAAACTTTCCCAAGAAAAAGATACTAATTCCATGAGGCAGTTCCAAGAAGAAAATAAAACAATAACGAAAGACACTAGTTATACTCAGATGACAGGAGAAAAATATATGGATTTAGGAGGTTTAGATGTGGTAGGGCTAGAGACAGCTTTCTCAGATAGGCCCCCAGAGAGGATTGTCCTGCAACAAGTCACTTTGTTGGAAAAAGCGATAATTAAAGAAAAAGAAATGAAATCTTTGGGGGTCTTGGCTGAATCACTAAAGGACCTAGGGGGAAAGAAAAAAGCTAAGAAACAAACCCGCGGCAGGCATAGTAATGTACAAAAAATCCAAATGATGGGAGCCCAATTGGTGGCTTCAAGGTAGTATCCAACCATAGATGTAGCCCTATCCCCCACTAATAAATATGTTACCACTGCTGATCACATCCTGGAACATTAGAGGTTGCAGAAGTACCCTGAAGATTCGTCTTCTAAGGAGAAAGATAGAATTGGAGAAGCTAGGTGTGGTGTTTTTGTAGGAAACAAAATGCTCGGAGTCAGACTTAAGAACTATAGGAGGAAAATCTTGGAAAGGATGTGAGGTTGTAGCAGTTGATGCTATTAAAATGGTTGGAGGAATATGTATTTTATGGAACCCAAGGGAAGTCCACTTCTACAACTTCTCAGAAACTCAACAATCCCTATCAATTGGTTTTCACATCATAGGGACAAACATCAGGGGTTTCCTAACCAATGTGTATGGTCCTCCTAGGGCGGAATAGAAAGTGCAGTTTCTAGACTCTTTGGGGATGCTACATTCCCTGTCAAAAGATAAACCTTGGATTATAGGTGGAGACTTGAACCTGATCAGAACTCTGGAGGAAAATAAAGGAGGGATCCGTCAAATAAACCCCATATCTGAAATGTTTAATACTTGATCATTTTTTGGTTCTGGAGTCAGTTATAATGAGTGCAGGGGAACTGAAAGCATCTGTACTTATCTCCATAGGCTCTAACCACTGGACTATCAAGATGGAAAGGGAAAATGTGGGCCCTAACGTACGCAGGCCGTTCATATTTTAGAAGTCCTGGTTGCTTCAGCCAGAATTCCAAGGAAAACAAAAGGAATGGTGGGAAGAAATTCCAATCATGAGAGGAACTAAGATCTACTGATTCCAGCAAAAGTTAAAAAACCTTAAATCTAGCATCAAAAAATTAGAATAAAGAAACGTTTGGAAATATTTTCTAGGCAAAAAAGGATCTTGAATGTAAAATCAAAGAGGTCCAAAATCAAGGCATGCAGTTCGATTTTTCGCCTGACATCAGAGGGAAGGAATGAATGCTGCTTTAGGAATTCAGCCAGCAGGAACAACAAGAG
Source organism: Pseudotsuga menziesii (assembly GCA_001517045.1). Lineage (NCBI taxonomy): Eukaryota > Viridiplantae > Streptophyta > Pinopsida > Pinales > Pinaceae > Pseudotsuga > Pseudotsuga menziesii. The sequence continues at coordinate 378,638 of LPNX010207955.1, forward strand.
GAGATATATTGGAGTAAGAAATCCAGGGTTAAATGGCTTCAGGAAGGAGAAAAAAACATGATTTTCTTTCACAAATGGGCTATAAATCATAGGAAAAGCAACCGATTGACAAGACTGCAAACGAAAGAAGGCCATGTAGCGAAATCACTAGAAGAGCTAGAAAGGACAGTGAATTCCTTGTTCTCTACTCTACCGGAGGAACCCAACGAAGACAGAGAAACCTCCCAAAGAGAAGTAATAAGGCGTATTACACAGGTTATTATGGAAGAACACAATATTCTCTTAATAAAACCTATAGAGATGGAGAAAGTCAAGCAAGCGGTTAAGAAAATGCCAAAAGATAAAGCACCAGGACCGGATGGAGTTACTACAAATTTTTTCCATGCTTGTTGGGATTGGTTGAAAGAGGAAGTATGTGCGCTCATGGAAAAATTTAGAAAATCGGGCAGTATCCTGAAAGCGCTAAATGCAACTTTCTTGACAGTCATACCCAAAGAGACAGGAACGGAGGACCCAGGGAAGCTAAGACTGATAGCTCTATGCAATGTCATTTACAAAATTATTACCAAAACCATTGCTAATCGACTTCGCCTGTTTCTTCCCCTTATTATCTCCTAGGAACAAGCAGGGTTTGTGGAAGGAAGATAGGTATTGGATGGTATCATCCTGATACATGAAACTATCCACACAGTGAAAATCGGGAAAATCCTAGGTATGCTTCTTAAATTAGACTTGTCTAAGGCTTATGACAAACTAAATTGGGATTTTTTAGCAGGTATGCTAAGGGCATTCAAATTCTCAGATCAATGGACCCGATGCATCATGAACCTGGTATCCTCTGCATTCTTCTCTATCTTGGTTAATGGATCACCTGCTCTGCCCTTCCAGAGCACTCAAGGTATCAGAGAAGGAGACCCGTTATCCCCCTTTTTCTTTATCATAGTTGTTGAAGGTCTGGATAGAATGCTCAAGAACCTCCGAATAGAAAACAAGATTAAAGGTCTGATAATCATGGAAGATGTAGAACCGCAAACTCACCAATAGTTTGTCAATGAAACCATGCTCATGGGACCATCAACGGTTCAAGAGGCCCATGGAATCAAGGAGGGGCTGGATACCTTCTTGGAGGCAAGTGGTTAGAAATAAATAACACCAAATCTCAGGTGTACTTATTTAATACTCCAAAAATAATGAGAAGGAATATTTTAAGAATTCTAGGCTTCTCAGAGGGCAGGCTACCTTCCAAATACTTAGGATCTCTGCTTGCAGAGTCGAACATAAAATAGATCTCATGGAAGGACCTTCTGGACAAAATCAAACAGAAACTCAGCCTATGGACATTCAAAGCCTTAAATTTTCCCAGTAGACTCATTTTGGTGAAATCTGTCCTATAGGGGGAAGACCATGGAGGCAACCTCCAGACTGTGAGGTATGTCCTCATTGGGTTTATATACCTGCATATTGGTTTGGTTTAATGTTTGTTTGTGGCCACTTCTCATCCCCATCTTCGATTATGTTTTGCAGGTGCCAAAAGGGAATGAGCAGCACCGTGGATTCAACTCTGTGGGATCCCAACATTTGCAATCATGGCCACGGAAAGCTTGTGAGCAAGTTTCTACTTGCTACCTTTCATCTCTCTTGGGTAGACTACGCATAGATTATTTATTGGTTGGGGTTTTATACTGTGGGTTTCGATGTGGGGTTTTTAAGAGTCGCCTTCGGGCATACTGATTACAGGCTTGGATTTTAACAATGTTTTAAAGGCTTTGAGTGTGGAGTGAAGTCGCACTCTCTCTGGTTTTGTGTATAAATTTGGGTTTGTAAATTTTGCTTGGGCTGTTAGCAGGAAAGAGAGGAATTCTTGGGATTCTATAACACTTGGTTTTTGTTTATGCAAATCATATTTTAGTTGGGGCTTTGTAGCCATCGGCTGCACCATTGCTTGCAATGGTGCGTTCGCCCATTGGAATTCCTGTGTAAACTTGTCTTTAAATCTTAATATAATGACTGTGTATTTTACTTGGAAATCTCTGTGTAAATGGATGGATATTGTTTTTATTATCTGATTTCCCATGGTTTAATCTTATGATGTGCATAGCACGATTTTGCTGTGGTATTCTGTTGTTATAGTGGATCTATGTGGGCATTCGTTGGCTTGAAGGTTTTGTGTGTGACGATGTTACTTGGATTGTATTGTAAAATACGTACAGCGTGGGTACAGTCCATTCCATGAATGGCATGAGCCTTTCCCACAGTGCTGCGATAGTATAGCGTAGGGTTAAAAATGGTAGGACTATGTATTAAGTTAAAACTTAGCTGAGGCCATGACTTATGTGAGCGCTGTGCATTCATTGGTTTCTTAGAGGCCAGGGTTTAAAGACCCTCGATGGCCTTCGTTGTTTATAAAGTATTGGATGTATTTTAATAACCATAGCCCACATACGATTTGATGTATAGTGTGGCCTGTGTAAAAATGGTTATAGGATTTGGTTGTCGTTTTGTATATGCATTACTTATGGTTTGTTATTATGGCTTTGCCTTGGGTCTGGACATCCATAGGAATCGATGTCGCAGCCTCTGTTGGAAAGCGGGGTTTTAATGTAACGAGTTTTAATGAATGGTATTTGAATAAGTAAAAGGAAATTGGGCTTTCATGCCCCCAGGATTCGATTCCTCCTCCTATTTGCAATACATGGATTTCTAATATGATTTTGATGTTTATTTGAATATGATATGATTACTATATAAGCTGTATTGTTTTAATTTGGTTATGGTAATTTTTGATGAGTTATGTAATTTTGTTTGTGGTTATGTTTAGATGGAAAATGGATAGAACTGTGGATTATTTTGTAAGAATTATGAACAAATATTTGTAAAGGACCACATGGATGGTCATGATGCTTCCTTCATTTATTTAGTTCTGATACTGATTAGTTTAAAAGCAAAGCTTCGATATCAGTATAATCTTATTATGCCAGACCTTGAAAGGTCTTAGATGAGTTATTTAACTTTGGAATTAAATGTATAGATAGTTTTCATAATGTTTATACCTCATGGTGTATATATATAAAGTAGTTATGTTTGTAAGTAATACCCTAAGGTATCTATTTACTATATTTATTTATTTTAATCTTGCTCTTATGATTAAATATACTATAATCTGAACATGTCTCTACTAACAAATGAAATATGTCGGTAGATTTATAAAGAATTTGTAAGCAATAAATAGCAGGTTTGGTTTTACCTAGTTTACAGTCATAATTTCTGAATATTGAATGAATACAGAAACAAACTTTAGAGATGAAATCCTTGCTATATACAGCCTATGATAACATTTACAACCTTGGGGAGTATTGAAGAGAATACAAACCCTAGCAGAATCTATCCAAAAAATTAAATACATAGGGTTAGCAGATACATTGGAAACATTCATCTTACATATCCATCATATAATCTAGAAGATAGCATAGACAGTCTAGGGTTAGATTTTAAGATATGTAACCCTGGGAGATATGGACACAACCATCATTTCCAGGGTTAATAATATATAAAGAGCATTTATATCTAGCAGCCAGGACATACTAAGAACTCATAACTGGAATTTTCCTTCCTGAAGCTCCTTTAATGGATGAACCTGCACACTTTTTAAATAACCAGCATTATCAATTTCATAGAGATCTAACCTCTGATTTCGATGACCAAATCACTTGGGAACTACCACGTTCCTCTCAACCATGACCCGAAATCGTTCCTAGTTCTAATTCAAATCCCCTTGAGCTGGACTCCAACATGCAAGTAGATTAGATCTCCTCAGGTAGGGTTTTCCTAACTGGTATTCAGTTCTGAATAAATCCTCTTTTCCTTGCAGGAGAAAATTCTCCACAAAAACACTTGAGAGCAAAAATAGGAAGAAAAATAATTCTCCAGGATATAAATTAGAACCCCAAGCCTTTGCTTTGCTTCAGTATTTATAGAGAGACTTTTTTTAGTCAAAGGGACAGTTAAATCAAGAAACCTTGGTTTCTTGATTTAACCCTTTTTAATTACTGGGGTAATTTTCAATACTTAACCTAGGAACTTTTAACTAGTTCCTAGTTAAACTTTTATAGGTATTATACTATTTATAAATCCTTTAATAATAAATAATAATTGATGGATCTTCTCTTCTTTATTTTATTTAATTATATATTTAATCATAATTAATTCTTTATACATACTATGTGTAAAATACATAGTATTATAACACTTGTTAACGTTTGTCTATGGGCATCATATACCATGATCCCTCCACTAAATGACACTTCTTCATTAAGGTCAAGTAGATAGGTGGCTTAGGTCTACTAGGTTAGGAAACTCTAAACATCCTTTCATGCTATATTTCCCTTATAAAACGTGGTATCTCTTTAGTACTTTGATGAGAATACAGAAATTTGAAATTTCATTTAATCACTTATAAATAAGTATGATGAGATCAATTTTTTTCTTGAGTGGTTTTCACTCGAAATTTATTAAATTCTTTTCAGTAACCCTTAGTGCTTACCAGAGCCCATACTCAACGCCTATAGCAGGGAGTTACAAACATAGTGCAATTTCATAGTTTTCGCTCAACACTAAATGCTAGGATGTATTTGTACGATACACCTAGGGATACAATGTCCAAGGATCCGATGCTCCAGAGCTTATGCTCAATCATCAACATGGAAATCTCTAGGGCTTATTCCCAACACATCCAATTATATTCTCATGTGTTATGAAGCTTCTCACTCAACAAAATTCATCAATAACTCGAGTGTTGTATAGCTCCTCGCTCAACAGAAAACATCTCGTTAATCATGTGCTTCAGGGTCCACACCCAGCACAAACAAGCATATACATATATCATCAGTAATTGGATTAATCCCAATATATAAAAAAAATCATCATGTTCATATGCAGTGGGGTCCTCGACCCAATATAAAATAAAACATCAAGATAATCATCATAATCAATAGACAAATGCCTATAAGTGTTAGGTCAAAAATTCAAGATATTATATTTAATGATTAAACTGTAATGTTATTTTCAGGTTCCTCGCAATTCTTGCACGAAGAGGTTTCTCCATCATTGTTTTCTTTCAGAATTATCGTACGAATCCAAGGTAGGCTCTTATCGAATACCTAACAGTTTCAGTTTTACAGAATTTATTTATGAAAGATCTACCTAGTAGCAAGTAGCAAGAAATTGTAGTAGCATAACAAAAAGAAATGGGGTTTGTGTAGTATATGTTTAATAGATCAGTTATAGGTAAACATAAAAATATGGTAGATGATTTCACTAGCAGTTCTTCAGTAACTGTGTGAAGTTGAGAGTGACAAATCTTAGTAGTATGAAAAGAAAAAATTATAGATATAATGAGTATTTCATGTTACGACTTCTATAGGAAGAGATTTACTTGTTTAAAATGAAAACAAATTTTTTCTCTATTAAACCCTTATTAATAATGCCATGTTACGACTTCGACAAGAAGAAATTTCATATTAAATCACAGGTCTATTTATGCTCATGCGTTTCTAAGTCAGAGGTCTATTAATGCCCAAAACCCTCTATAATATCCTGAATTTTGGACCTAACACTTATAGGCATGATCCTATTGATTATGATGTTATCTTAATGTTTTATTTTTATATATTGGGTCGAAGACCCCACTGCATATGAACATGAGGAGTTGTTTTATAGATTGAGCGTAAGCCAATTATTGACGATATATATATGCTTTTTTGTTTTGGGCATGGACCCTGAAGCACATGATTGGTGAGATGTTTTGTGTTGAGCGAGGAGCTCTGGAGCACATGAGTAGTTAATGTTTTGTTGAGCAAGAAGCTCTAGAGCACATGAGTATTATATTTGTGTTGAGTGTGAAGCTCTGGAACACATGAAAAGTTAAGTTGGAAGTGTTGAGCATAATCCCTGGAGCTTTCCACCCTGATGTTGAGCATAAGCTCTTGAACATCGAATCCTTGGCCATTGTATCCCTAGGTGTATGGTACAAGTACATCCTAGCATTAGTGTTGAGCGAAGAGCTCTAGAATAGCACTAAGTTTGTAACTCCCTATTTTTAGCATCGAATATGGGTTATAGTAAGTGCTAGGAGTTACTAAAAGGAATTAATGATTCCCGAGTGATGAGGAATCAAGAAAAATATTGATCTCATCAGAATTATTTATAAGTGATTAAATGAAATTTTGAATTTTTGTATTCTCAACAAGTACTGAAGAACTGCCATGTCATACGAGGCAATCCAACATCCAAGGATGTTTAGGGTTTCCTAGCCTAGTAGACCTAACCATCTACCTCATGACCTTAATGAAGAAAGTTTCGTAAGTCTAAGGATCACAATATGTGATACCCCAAGACAAATGTTAAACAAATGTTATATTATTATGTATTTTATACATGGCATGTATAAAGATTAAGAATAGTAATAATATTAATAATATGAGAAAGAAGGAAAAGTTCCATCTATTAATATTATTACTAAGATAAAAATTAAGTAGTATAAAACCTATAAAAGTCAAATTAGGAACTAGCTAAAAGTTCCTAAGTTAAATATTAAAAGTACTAAATTAAATGAAAAGGGTTAAATCAAGAAATGAAGCAATTCTTGATTTAATTGCCCCCTTTACTAGAAAGTCTGTCTATAAAGTCTCAAGCGAAGGAAAGGCTTGGATAGCTCATCTATCTTTAGGAGTCATTATTCTGCCTGTTTTATTTCTCAAGTGAATTCTTGGAGAACAATTTTCTGAAAGGAAAAAGGAGAACTGGTCTAGACCTGCTATACCAGTTAGGGAAACCCTACCTTATGAGCTCTAAGCTACTTGCATGTTTGAACTATCTTGGGGGGATCTGTATTGAAACCAGGAATGGTTCAGGGTCATGTTTGGGTGGAACATGGTAGTCTCCAAGTGATTCGTTCATCTAATATAGAGGTGGGGTCTTCCTATGATTACTAATGCTTGTTAAATTGAGTGTGCACGTTCAACCATTAAAGGAGTTTCAAATTTATAGGTATGAGGTCAGGATTGTCTATTTGCCTTTTCTAGAATAAGTGTTGGTTATATTATGCAAAGGTTTATATTGTATGTTAAACCCTAGGTGCTTTTGTTTTCCCTATCAAATCTTTTAAGGGTTTACATTTTAGATTATAACCCTCGGATGTAATTTATTTCCTATGATAGATTTATCCAGGGTTTATTCAGGTAGTTCACTTCTGTAATTTTAACTCATGTACAAATATTTATCAAGGGTTTTGCGCCTTATTTTTACTTTTGTATTATCTTTATTGTTTAAAGTGTGTTTCCTACAAACTATGTTTTATTTCAGGTTTATTACATAGCTTCCCTTTGGACTATATACTCTACTAACCAATAGGTGTCACTAGCAGCAAGTATGAACACTAGTGGCCAAATGTTCTGCTTTATGTAACAAGTTTATCATCACTAGGTGCATCTGCATGTAAACATGTTAAGAGTGCCTTAGTTCAAAAATAACTAAGTATGCCCAGTAGACAGGTAAAGACTTTTACCACTCATACAGTTGTCAGTTACATGGGAGAACCAGTCCTGCCACTCAACCCACTTTGGTTCCGAAAACAAAGTTAATTCAGAATCAAGTATACAATGTAGACACATGTAAAATAATAATGAAGTACATAATCAAAGCATATAACATACATGGCAAGGCGTAACCATAAGAATCACATAGTAATCAACATTTCGACATCATAAACAAAAATAGTAAAAAAGATTAATAATCATAACTCGAAGTAAGGGAGTAAGAAATACAAACAACATACGATAATTCAGCAATACAATAAAGTACGCCACATAACGCAAGTTTAAATAATGTCTGGAATAGGTTATGTCTAACTAGCCAAATACTTTTTTTTTCTCAATTTTTAAGGACATTACAAGTGGTATTAGAGCCCAGTTTAAACACTAAGAGACCAATGGGCATACCAAACACTCATTGCAGAGAAAATAAAGTATGTTTGTAAATATGGTTAACTAACAGAAATTCTTCCTGTGATTTAAAATTTGCAATTTACAGGAAATTTTTACAGAACAGTTCAAATCATGAACACTGAAGAAGATGAGACTCAGCAAGGGAAGATAAACACCCTACCCAGGAAGCAGAAATGGTGGTGGAACTGAATTCTTATATTTTGAAGACCATACATAGTCTTCAAGAAGAGTTGCACAGTTTCATAGAATATATTCTGAATGAGAGAAAGGAACGCCAAGCCATAAATGAAGCATTATTGAGAAATATGATGGGAGGAATCCCACAGGGGAAACCCACTCATTCCACAAACAAGTCCAAAAGGAAACCTTATGATAAACGAGCCAACATCCCAAGAGAAGAAGAAAAAGAGGAACATACCTTTGAAGCTCCGGAAGGAGATCATCACAACTCTTCTAGTGGTGACTCTCTTTCTCCATGCAGGAAGAGACAAATAAACGATGATAACCTACAGGGGGAGTTCAGAAAAATAAGAGCCCGAACCTATGAAGGTGAAGTAAACATGGGAGAGAAAGATCAAGAATGGCTACTGGGTATGACCAAATATTTTTGAGTTCAAAACTACTCAAGCGAGATGAAGGCTCGGCTTTTCATCTATAACTTAAATGGAAAAGCAAGAAGATGGTGGAAAGATTTGAAACACACCAACAAATATGAGTTAAGGGAGATATGCTAGAGTAAATTTTGCAAAATATTTCAAGAAAATGTAGTCGAAAAGGTTTTTAGACAGAAAAGTAAAAGAGTTTCACGAACTACATATTGGATACATGACAATGGATTCTTTTATTAACATATTTCTATATCTGTTACATTTTTTAGGATGTCTTCCCCCCAACTTTCGGGAAAGGATGGAGTTTGACATGCCTAAAACCTTGGACACCACATTGCAAAAAGCTAAGATCTGCTATGAGCATGGAAAACTAATGAAAGAGATCATGAAAAAAAACAGAGACAAGTCTAGGAACTTCTCATAACCGCAAACTAGGGTTTAACCCACACCCGTATAGGAAACAAAACAATAGTTTTCCAGCGAACAATAACTTCAATAAATTACGTATGAAACCATACATTTAAGCTTCAAATGCTAACAAGCACAACTTACAAGAAGAACCAACCATAGAGGACATAGCTGGAACCTCGCATATTTATGGAGCTTTGGATGGCTGACATGAATACCATCAAGCTACCATGGTTGAGATAAAAGGTAATATCTTGAACATTTCTATTTCGATACTTATTGACCTCAGTGCTTTCCGGAGCTATGTTTTTCCCAAAATTGTTGATGAATGCAAACTACGCAAAGTAAAACATGATAAACCTTGGTTGGTTCAGTTAGCCATCGGTACAAAACAAAAATTTTCGAAAATAGTTAAAGATTGTGAAGTAAATTTGAATGGTTTTCCTACAAAGGTAAACCTAAATATCCCACCCTTAGGATTGTATGATATACTTATTAGCATGGATTGGTTGGAACAAGACCATGTCATGATTGATTGCTTACAAAAACATTGTGTACAGATAGCCAAGGGAACCAAGTGAAGGTTCAAGGCATTCCAAATAAATTTTCTGTAAGGCAAATATATGCCTTACAAGCAACGAAATGCCTCTTCTTTTCATTTCTAGTTCATCCTCTTCTGCAATATGATCATGATGCCTCTTATTGTGTATGGTCTTGGTGGATACTTTGTTTCTCGAACAATCTATTGCAAAGTGACCTTTCTCATCACATGTGAAACATCTTATGTTGGAGGAGTACTTTTGAGGTCTATGATTCTTCTTGAATTTTTAGGGACTTATATGAGGGTGATCCTCCCTCTTCCTTCTATTCTTGTTTGCATGTGTTGTTAGGTATTGATCATCATCAAATTCCATATTTTTTTCTCTTGACACTAATCGAGCTTCTTCTTGAGTGCATTCTTCCCATAATCTGTTGAACTTGATTATATTTTCTCCAGCACATATCCCTTGAATGAATGAGTCCCATGATATTGGGAGAGCATTCAAGGTGGTCATCACAATATCTCCTTCTTCGACATTTACTTCAAAAACCTCTAATTTTTGCTTGATTTGAGAAACCCTATTGAAGTAGGACTCAATGGTTTCTGAGTGTTGAATCTTCACATTCTTGAGTTGATTCCTTAAGGTCATCTTCTGGTTGATGTTCCTCCTTTCGAATGGATTGATTAAAGCATCAGACATCTACTTCGAGGTATTCAATGATGATACGTGAGGGATGAGATGATCTTTTATTTAGTATGAAATTATCTTGATGGATTTTATCATGTTCTTATTGTGAGTATCCTTGGCATCATCTCCCTTTGGTTCTACAATCTCTACATGGAGATATTTGTCCAAATCATTCTCTTCTAGGATAAGAGAGATTCTATATTTCCATGTTTGTAATTTTTCATGTCCTTCAAGATTGTCCTCAAGCTTAGTGTTATTCATCATTTTTATATGAGAACCTGAAATGGAAATAGCAAAGAAATAAATCTTACCAATTTGAGTTTCCCAAGTAGCTCCTTGCTTTGGTTCACCCAGGGTTCCATAGAGAAACCCTAATTTTTCTATTTTAGAATCTTGAAAGTATTCCTAGATGATCTGTTAGAGTTGGGTTCCCTATCGATGAGTTACCTACAACATTGGAGAAAGGGACGGATATGCAAGAACTAGATGAACTAAAATATGTGTAGACAAGGAATGGAAAAGAAATATGCATGTTGAAGAATGCAAGGCATGACATGGCGAACAAGAAATAAGGCATGGAAAAGTGAGAGGATAAAGAAATGGATGGCGATGGTGTAGTCAACATGAAGACACCTAAAAAAAATTGGAGTAGTTTACATGTAAATGGGAATATGGTTTTACGACCTTGTAAGGCATGCATACCCCCGGTATCTTATCGGTAAATTTGGGAGATATACCTAGGTGATAGGGGTGTATGTGGAATTCCTCGCTAAAAATTTAAGCGGGGTTGGTCATTACTCCAAATCAAGTTTAAAAGGGGGATTGTTAGGGTTAACATTGACTAAGGAATGAGTCAATGGTGGTTTGGTTCTAGCACATGGTTTCTTGTATCTTGCGGTATTGCACCTAGGGAAGTCTTTATAAGGGTTAATGAGTCTCCATTCTAAAGTTTCTTAGAGGTGAATGTTGACTAGCTTACTTAGCTCGGTTGGCTAGTTTTGGCTAGGTTAATGAAGAACTTCATTGGTGCTAGTTTTTCCATGCGTGGAGTTTTCGAGGGTAAATGGTTGTGTCTATGTGAATGTTTCTTTTAATGTTTATTTCTCACATATTATTGTTATATTTTATTTCTAGTAATTCCTAATACAAGTGATCTTAGTTATCATTCTATAATTTTTAACTCCTTATGAGAAACAAACTTACTTATCCAAAATGGCCTTTTAGAAATGGAAAGGGAGTGCAAACGAAGTGAACTTGTTGGGATCAAACCCCTGTGTATGCGCATAAGGGTTATCATGTGGCGTCTAGCCATAACTAATAAATAAATTTGTATACTAATAAATAAATATAAATATTTTTAAGTGGTTTCTTTTTTTCTCAAATAAAACTACATAAAGAAATTCTTTAACACTTTTTTGCATTTCCCAAGTATTATCCACTATAAACTCATCAACGCTAATTATAATCATTAATTTGATAAAAACATTAAATAAAACACATAAAAAAAGTTAACTTAAAAAAAACCATCAAACCCTTTACACCAAGCTCAAAATACTATAACCCTCAAGTTAACCCATCAAACTACTCATTATAAAATTCCACATTTACATTAAAGTCAAAACACTACATCTCTCAAGTTAACCAACCAAACTATTCATTATAAAATATCACTTCTTCACTATTTCCCTAGTTGCTTTGCTATTTCCGTAGTTTTTTCCCTAGTTCCTTCCCACAGTGTTCCACAGTAAAAAAATGAAACTTATCTAATATGGAATCTTTCTCCATCAAAATATGCACCACCTTGAGGTGAGTTATCCTAACCCTCTTTTCTGGAAATATTGTGGAGAAAATTGCTAGAACGTGGAAGCCCTAGTTTTCGCAACTGCAAAGTGTCTTCTTTCAGGGTGGATCTAATACCATGTTAGAGTTTGCAGTTTAATTCAAATATATTAAATATTTAATCTAATTTACTAATATCACTAAAATATAGACAAGCACAACATAAATAAAGACACAAATATTTTATCCTCAGAAACTACAAGGAAGAAAACATAATAACTTCTTTTGTATAGATTCGTCAATTAGTACAATGTTAGGTAGAGATAGAAAACTCAAAGATAAGATGTATTTGACTACTATTTCTTCTTCTTCAGCATTGAACTTGTCTTCTTCTTTGTTGGAGAGAACTTTCTTTATCTTGCAGTGTGTACAAATGAGGGAGGGAGCCTCCCTATTTATATACCTCAGTTGTCTGAACTTTTGGTCCAACAGGGCTGACTTTTGGACCATACTGGGCTGACCTTTCCTTGGTAGACTCAAAAATACATTTTATACATATTATTTTGGGGACTATTTCCCAGACTTACAACTGGGGTTTTACCTTGACTCGTACATAACCAATTACATTAATGACATCTCCAGTCAGAGGGAAAACATCCCCGAAATGAGGTACAATAAAAGTACAACAAATAATAATAATAATAATACAAATAATACAATGAAGAATATCTTCCAAAGTTACATTATCAACAATAAAAGTGATTTTCACAGATCATTCTGTGCGAGGAGTTGGGAAACAATGTGTCCAAAGAAGATAATGGCGGTGATATGTTAGAGTAGGGTGCCCCATCGATGAGTCACCTACAACATTGGAGAAAGTGATGATCATGCAAGAAATAGATCAACTAAAATGTGTGTGGACAAGAAATGACAAAGAAATAAGGATGGAAATAATGCAAGGTATGGCATGGCGAGAAAGAAAGCGATCATGGAAAAGCGAGAGGATGAAGCAATGGATGGTGATGGTGTAGTCAACATGAAGACACATGAAAAAAAATAAAATAATGGATTATTTTGCATGTAAAATACATATAGATGTAATACCTAGTAAGGAGTGCATACCCATGGTATGTCAGCGGTAAACTTGGGAGATATAACTAGGTGATAAGGGGGTGTATGTGGAATTCCTATGTAAAAATTTGATGGGGGATGGTACCTTGGCTCAAGAATGAGTCAATGGTGGTTTTGGTATAGCACATAGTTTGGTCACATGCTTTCTTGTAGCCCATGGTATTGCATATAAGGACATCTTTATAAGGATTAATGAGTCTCCATTATAAAGTGGCCTCAAGGTGAGTGGTGACTAGTTCACTTGGCCTGATTATTATATTTTATTGCTTACTATTCCTAATACAAGTGATATTAGTTTTCCTTCCATACTTTTTAAAGAAAAAATTTACCAGCTAGTGCAGGATCTTAGCTCCGGAATGTTGTAATTCATAATACCTTGAGACTAGGGTTCTACAAAGCCATAGTTGTAGGACTTAAAATCAGGTTGAATATTGAACTCATAAGGTGGTACATAAGGTGGTATATAAGGTGATACATAAGGTGGTATATAAGGTGATACATACCCTTACAACACATAAGGAGGAACATAGCCTTCTAACACTACGGTGTGGGAAGACTCGAAAACAACATGGATAGTGGTAGTACTCCGACCAGAAGGACTATGGGGAGGATGCGTCATTAGAAACACATTTGAAGGAACAGGTGTCAAAGATGATGTAGCATATGATAGAATATAACTTGTGTTTCCAATGTTCACATGTCTAGGTCCAATCCCACTAATGGGGACACTAGTATAGGGCCTAGGTAATGGGTGTGAAGATCGGCCCACTGCAGGAGTGGAAGGTGCAATATGACCACCACCAAACCTATCCACATGGAAATAAATAGCAGTGCCCTTAGGCATAGCTCTAGGGTAAACACCTGATCCCACATTTAATGAGGGACTCGTCTCTGAAAGGTATATCATGCCAAATTTAAATGGTTCAGTTCTAGAGGGTATCGAATAAGTCTCACCACTCAACCTATGTGAAGAAGATCTCCAGTTTGTGTTTACATAATTTGCAAATTGTGATATCGCATTATATGATGTCCCAACCTCAAAGTGATTGGGTTCTTCTACAGTCCCATATAAACTGTCAGGTACGCCGCCCCCCCCCCCCCACGGGCTTGGAGGAGGGGGATGCTCCGCGATCTCATATGTATGACTCATTGTGAGATCGGTGTGTGAATCAAAGTGAGTATCGGTCCATGAAGGGGGAGGAGATGTAGAACAAGGAAGACTCACTAAACGTCGATAATGACAGAATTTTGCTCCAAGATCCACGATGACTCAATAAAAATAAAAATACTCAAACTAATTATGAACCATCAAAAAATCTAGCGCACATAGAGCACACTCCTCAGAAAATCTATAGGAAAAATGTAAACAAAACAAGGGGAGGATATGTGAACTCCTATGTTTAGTAGGTATGTATTGCCTAGGAGAGGTTTGAGAGTCCCATACACAACAAGAAGAGGTGTGTAACCAATTATAGTGTCCCTCATATTCAAATAATAAATCCACTGTGTTTTTTGACCCCTACATGTCCAGGACACTCACATAATAACCTCTATAAGTACCCCCTACGAAACCTAGGTAAGGAAACTAAGGTCACCCCAATATAACCAATTCTTAGGAGGAGAGTCGCAGGAGGGATCTACCATATGGATAGGGTAGGAAAGTTGAAATCTCGAAAGCACCAAACAATACCTCAAAAACGCTAGATATGAATAACATCCTTGGAATATCTCTGGTGCTCACAGAAAGGGGCCACAGACTATCGTAACCAAAATCATGTATAGTGACTCGTTCTTAAATCCTTCCAAGAACACTAATTATACCAAGTATTTCACTCTCTCACCTCAACGGGTGCCTACTTGTTTTCTTTAGTATTCTTGGATAATTTACTCAAAATGAACTATTCCATGACTCTAAAACCTAAACTTGTTGATGTACCCTATCAAATAAAAATGTGTAATTCATTTTAAATTAAGAATTGATTTTAGTGGTTGTGATTACTCAAACGAAATGATTATGCAACCAGTGATGTTATGACTTAGTAGTGAAAGTAAATGTCAACACCTAACAAACCACGCCAAGTGCAATTCTATCTAACTGGGAAAATTGAGTATGCCACTACCTAAGATGCATATTTTTCCTTCAAATTACAATGCGAAGATTCTTATAATAAATTTTGACTATAACTTCAGTCATCAAACCTAATGCAAGTACCATGCAAATGCAAAATGCAAAAAAATCATAAACATGCCAAATATAAAATATTTTTGTATTTTTGAAATAAATGATATGTAAAAGCAACAAAAGACTCTACAACTCTCATAACTTGCAGCAAATCTTAGACAAAAACCAAACAAGGAACCAAGATAAAACAAATCTAATGCACTAATGCCAAAACAAAAAGGAAATAAGATTACAAGAACAACATCTAATATAAAACAAATAAAAAAGGGTCTCTAGTCATAAATAGAGGTAGTATATAGACACCAACAATACCCAAGAAGACTCAGCAACATTCAAAATTCACCCAGCAACTCTCAATCAAACAAATCAAACTCAAAATAGATGCATACATGACTCTTCACATATAACCTACGTGTATACATGGCTATTCAGGAATAACCTGCATGTATACATAGTTGTGAAGTAAAAAATCACATACATGAAGAAAGAGGGGAGGAAATGATAAGACAAGATCAAAATTACTTCAACAGAACACTAATGGGAAAACAGACTTCTGGACCCGACACAAAAACTCATAAAAAAGATAGCAATTCAAGCACATTGTGCACCCAATCCCCAAAGAAAAACAAAGAACCTCCCCAACAGAGTAGCAAGTTCTGTTACAGAAAGAAAATTCCTATGGCTTGGGGTATACCAAAACAGACCGAATGACACTATAAATCAATCTGTTCCCATATGAAAGAGAAATAAATACATCTAACACTAAGGGATATGAACAATACCTTATTCCAGATGGTTGATGTAGATGCTCGTTGAGCTTTTCCAACACACTTGCATTCACAATTCACTCTCAACAACAACAAACAAGACACACATGCTATATATCAAAGTGTTAGGCCTACTTTATCATATATAAACCATCATGTCGAATTATAATAACTACATCCATGGATACAATATTCATATTTATGCACATGTATTGGACAGGAAATGGATATTTCTATTAATAAAACCAGAGATAGAACAATGACAAACATTGGTGGCACTTCTTTGAACCAAAGAAGCTGAGTCATTCGCCTAGGCCTCCACCACTTCAATCCTACATCACAATGGCAGGATTACAAATAAAAGGAAATATTGGGAAGAGCAGCACTATGTGCTCCAACGGGACAAAGGGGTGCCGGCTTAAGCATAAATAAGTAAGGAAACAATGAACTATAGTTTTATTTCTCTCCAAATTATCCTCCTTCAATGCATCTAAGAGGCTCAATATATATCCCTCCAAATGGGAAATGGAGAGTCAAGTCTGACTATTATGAAGGCATATGGAAGGCCAAGCATCAATTTGATCAGGACTCTATGAGAAAAATTCCAAGAACTTTTGTCTTGATGCAAATTTCTCTATGTACATGAGTATTGGCTAAAACATTGTGTGTACACGTGGCTATTGCTTTAAAATTCATCACGTATACACATAAACATATATTTTTTGGGGACTTTCTTGGGACGTCAAAGCATAGTTTGAGCAAAGGGGGTCCAAGGAGCCTGCATAGGGACATGGAATTCCATAATGATGTGATCTACCACGTGTGGTAAAATCAGCTATAACAAACCTCTTCAAATATGACTGAAACCACAAGCAATTATACTTTGACAAAGTCCCATCAAATGGGTTTTAGGTTGTCTTGATAGCTTTAGTAAACTCCTATTGTTCCACCGAGGATGATTTGAATTTTAGATTACTTGTAAATTTTATTCATTCCTTTCCCATTTCCGAGAAAGTCAGTGGGTGATGAGATTTTCCTTCAACCCCTACCCAATTTGTTATTTTATACTGGCCACACTACTACATTTCGATCCAAAATCCGACGGCGCGTGGATTTCTCTTTTTAAACTTACCAAAAATCACAAGGATATATTTTTTTTTGTAAATGTGGCCACAAGCGTCGGTGAAGCGACTGCTATTCTCATAACCATTGGTTAAGTGTCGGTTAAGCGACAGAGAGTTAGTAAGAATCGCTTAAGCGAAGGTGCCTTTAATTGGTCAACTATTTAACATGGAAAGCACCGTCGCATATCCGACACTTAGGTTCATTTCCTACCCATTAGGGTAGTGGGTATCTATTGAAATGTTCTTTGTAATCCTTATGCCAAAGTTGACAACCAACTAGGGCCAACTAGGCCAAACACAATTCAAAAAAGCTAGATTTAATTGCGACAAGGACGAAAGATCATACACAATCTTAATACCATCAATAAAACCCTAACTAACAAAAAATTAGATGTCACCTAATTTGCAATATACACAATACAAAAGAGAAACCACCCATTTTCAATGTACACAGTGAAAAAGAGAATTTTCAATGTAAATAATACACAAAGAGAAACAACTCATTTTTCAATGTATACAATATACAAATGACAGATTATTTTTATTTTAGATGGATAGATTTTTTATTGTCACATATTTCTATAGACATGGATATATAAGCCTCGTATTGATACATAATGTCAATACACTACCATGAATTAACAAAATCTCTATGAGTTGAAGTGACCATCAACGATATTCGTTTGTACCCTCCATTGTTCAAAATTTGAGTTGAAGATCCCACCACTCAAAATATTGTGATACTTTGTGTACAAATCATGACCTCTGAGGAAGTTGTTCTTTAACACATACTCGATGTTCCCAAAATTGTAGGACATAACCTAGTCAAGGTTGTTTCACCATGGATCCTTGAACATGAATGTCCCTCCACTTTCTATTAATAAATCCAATACTTAATCTTATAAATAATGGGGGTTTAATATTAAATATGACAATATACCCACCAAAATACCATGTTCCAAATCCTTTTGAGTACCTTTATAACTAAATATTTAAATACACTAGAGAGAAAACTACCACAATACCCATCTTCAACCCATGTAAAATCTATCCCAACAAAAGTATCAACATCCACAACTCAATTACAAATCTAATTCTTGTCATTCTCCTTGGTTTGAAAAGTTGAAAAATTGAATGTACCATGGATACCTTTTAATGCGACTGCCTCGTGATCAAGGGGTGATTTGAAATGCAACTGAGGGTTTGGAGACCTGGAGTTCTTGTCGAGTTGGGTGAGGGGTTTTCTTGGTACTCATGAAGACGGAGTTATGTGTCAATGACATCTCCATTGCCGTACTCTCCAGGCATTAAACTCACCAATAGTACGCTGATTTACTGATGGTTAACTCGGGTCAAGGGATTCATCCTCTGTGTATAAATTATGCCATTTTGTGCTTGCTGATTCTAAAGTCTTGGTTCGATTCCCTCTTCTTGGTTTGAGGATTAAATTGTGGCATCATTTGTCGAGGTTTAAAGGAGAAGCATGCACCGTTGGAGAATACAAAGAATGGTTACAACTTTTTAAGCTCCGCATTGGATGAGGTAAGAGTCCTCTTGCTATTTTTACAAGCTTGCAGAGGTAAATAATTGTGTTCTTAAAGGGTTTGAATGGATTGATACCTACCTTCCTTTCCATTTCTGGTCTTAGGTTGAAAAGTTGAATGACTCATATTTATTCCCCTGCATAATTTCATGTGTCTGTGTATTTCACCCATGGGCGAGTTGATGAGGCATTTAAGAAGTTTTGTGCTCTAACTACTGAAAATTGAACTCAAAAGCTCTCCATACCTCTGCGTCTAGCTCTGCACGTTGATAAAATGATCTGGGTTTTCCTCTCTATCTCTATTTGATATATTAAATATATTTTATTTATTTTCTTACTCATATGATAATCCTTTTGGGTTTGCTTACTAAGTCCATATGATGTTGACACCATTAATAAAATTAATTTGGCATTAGTCTTTGAGGGAAACCCCATTTTGTTTCTCTTGCTTTGTGGGCTAACCTTAAACTTCTGGTCACTGTTGGATGTTGGAATTGCAATGATTCATTCAAGTCTTCCCCCATAACATTCTTCAATCCACTTAGGCCTTTGTATATTCTCTTCTTTCCCAAGGCCCACGAGAGACCCACTGACGGTATCCCAGAATATCCAAAATACCACTGCTTATAAACCTAGAGATTAGAAGGTGTTCAAGGCTCAAGAAGAGTAGCTTGGATTTATCGGTATTTTATTTAGGGTAGAGCTATAGTGGTCACCTCAAATGAATTTGCCAAATTCATGTGGGACAAGGTCAGCAACATATAACCCATCTCTCAGGGCATTTATTTTGTGGTTTCTTATTTTGAAAACTACCTCTTCAGAGTTTGTTCCACATAGAGATTCAAACAGAGATGAGTGCTAGGACCTGTATGCTGATATCATGCAATACTCTGCAATGGGGAAGTCAACCTTCTCAAGGAATTCTATGCCCATACCAAGTCCCTAAAGGTTCCCCTGCATCATAGGTTAGAGGATGCTTTCTGCCTCCGGAAGATCAAGCCAACTTGGTTTGCACGAGTTCTCAAATGATTCAATGCGACCCCTCTCAATGTACAACAAACACTTCCTGCATCTTGAGGAATCCCATGACTTGTCGATCTTGAATGGTCTCCCCTACTTTCCTAACTCCAACAGTTTCACATGTTTCCCTCATGTTGGGGGAATTAGTAAGGTAGACTACATCCTAGCCAACCAGGATTTGCTTCAATGTATCCTCTAGCTATTTTTTATCTAGATACCTATATCTCACCATACCCCTCTCATCTTTCCATCATGCTAACCATGCCCTGGGGGGTTGAGACCCAAGATGGCCTTTTATGCAAAACACTTCCTATAGCTTAGGGATGGTATTGTATGGCCCCCTTAAACACTACAGCACTAGATGCATGGGCTCAAGATCCCCTTAAGCCAATTTAGAGGGGTTTCTTGTCATCTTCAAGTGAATGGTGAACACCAATTCCATAGAAGAACAAATTATGTCAACTTTGCCATAGGCATAAGGAGAAAATAGTGAAGCACTTCATATTCAAAAGCCCTTGGTATTATGAGATATGTGATCAATTCCATTGCTTGATCAAAATCTCATGATTCCCTCTCTACCTTTTTCAATATCCAAATCAGTGGTGCCTAGCGCTTAAATGGGAGAGGCAGTCAGGTTTAAATCTTACATTCTTCAAGTACCAGCCTGGCTAGAGACTACTAATTCGATCACATCTTTCTTCTGGTGCTCCCAATGCATAGTGGTGCCAAGAGGCATGTAGAGACTCGAGAGCATCACCATCTCAACCCCCAGAGTCATCAGACCCTGAGAGGCAATTCGAACCCCCATAGTGAGACCCATACAGAGTTATTGACTTAGAACTCGAGACAATCTATGTAGAACCAACAAGTAACAATCATCCTCCAATTCCTAGAATCGGGCCACCTCTTCTAGATAGAGAGACATTCCCCAAGCTAGTATCAGCTCTTCCAACCAATCCTCTATCTAGATATCCTTTCCTTCAACCTCATATGGTAGAAGAGTTGCACATTTGGTAGTGGTAACTACAGATGAGGAAAATTCCCTCCTTCCAACCACAGGCACTTGGAGCCTTAAGGCTCTTTCCCTTGTACCATCTTCAAGAGCATTGTTTTCCAGTTTAGCTTTTTGTTAATAGAGCTTAGATCTTATAGATTAGCTTTCTTTTTTCCTTTTAAAGGAGTGGCCTCCACACTTACACTTTGTATCTACACTTATGTATTGTACAGTCCCATTGAACTACTTTGCTCATTTGTTGGATATTAATAAAATTATATCATCTTATCTTATCATATCTCTTCAATTCTCACTGGTATGTATTGTACATTTTCTGGGCATAATTTTGGTGCATTTTTTTTAACCCTATCTTCCAAACATTTCCAACAAAGAGTTTTTCTATCTGAGCATTCAATTTTTCATAGGCTGTCTTAATATCCATGTCCGAGACTCTGATTTCCTTGAATATCATCTACCACCCCTCAATTGTTTGAGTGTGTGGACCTATTTGATGTTGTCTGAGTTCCATGCTGGTGGAACTGAAGTTGGAGTGAGGCAAATAATGAGCATATGTTAAATTTGTCAGATGGTTGGTAGGTTCTTTAAATATCATCTCACTCACTTATGCATAGATGTTATTAGAAGAGCCCACATTTGGATGGATCATTATCCCAACATATCCAATCAAATCCTCGATTAGTTGACTGTCTATACACCTGTACACCTATATGAGCACATTCAGTTAACAATTCCTTGAGATTGGTGCATGGTAGTACAGCCTAGAAAATATATACAACAATGTAAATCATTCTTGCCCGAAGTTGTGGTCAAAGACTATTTTCAAAATGAATGTATATATTTCTCATTTTTGTGTGATTCAGGTGGTTTGGCACAAACATTTCATAAATTTGAATAATGGGCACAATATCTCCAACATGTTCTATTTAATATCATATTCATTTAACATAATATCATAGTGCATACAGTCCCCTCATCTTTTACTCTTCCTCTAAAAACAATCAATTCAAATCCAATGCAAACTATTATGAGCAAGGAGTCATCAGGTCAAGACCACTGGCAGACAAGCTTTCTGCCGTTGATGGAGGATGAATAATTTTATGGTTTGGCGCTGCCAAAAGACACATAGGAGCCATCATGATAAAGAAGGTGAACATCCTATCTGCAATGATGCATGATAAAGAAGTGGCCTCCACCCATGACAGAGCTGCTTCTTACAGGAATTTAAGTAGGGGTTTATTCAAGCCTAGCCATCATTTAGAGAAGATTCAATCAAAGGAACTATAGAGCATTAAAGGAGTTACATAATGGTCAAAGAAAAGAAACCTAAGTGCTTGCCTGATACACCCAAGGGAAAAGATGAGCCACTGCATGAGGAGAAGAAGTATTGAAACTTGAACCTATCACAAGGTCAATATGAAGCCATTGAATGTTTAAGTAAAAGTGATGGTATGTTAAATAGAGTAAAAATCAATTTAAAATGGGTTCCATTGAAGAGGAAATGAAATATATCGGGGGTTTGTTCTTACTGATATAGAAAAATCCAAGTTCTGATCTTTGTGATAAATTATTTGTGGGAGTGACAATCTCTTTGCTATGTGGTTAAAATGTTTGGTTAACACATCGTGATTTTCACAATTTTGGGGACACCGGGAAATGTTTCTCTTGCAATTTCACCATCACAGGTGCACAGGGAGTGTGCCCACATGGGAAGTGCATCTCTGTGTAACACTGGTTTCACAGTATGGAAATATGCAAGGATGGACTGAGAATCCATTTCCATCCCACTGGAAGCATCAAGATGACAGCACTAGTACAAGTGATCAATTTTGCCACGGCAAAACGTGGCAATATCCACGCCGTGGATATTGCCACGGAAAAGCGTTTTTTTTCCCGTGGCAGTCATTTCGTCGCAATAGCGACGACACGTTAGTTGCGTGGCAACAGCGACGGGAATACGTCGCAATTGCGACGACCCTTCCTAGAATGAAAAAAGCCCAACCCGTCTCTATATCGACGGCAAGACGTTGCAAGGTTCCACGGCAAGCCGTCGATATAGAGACGGCAAGACGTCGCAAGGTTCCACAGCAAGCCGTCGATATAGCGACGGCAAGACGTCGCAAGGTTCCACGGCAGGCCGTCGATATAGCGACGGCTAGACGTCGCAAGGTTCCACGGAAGGCCGTCGATATAGCGACGGCAAGCCGTCGATATAGCGACGGCAAGCCGTCGATATAGCGACGCTAGATGTAGTTTTAAAAAAAAAAATATGGTATAATAATTTGAAATATAGATACAATACAAATTAATCCTATTATTTTGAAGACAAGTATAAAATGCTGAAAAGCAAAAT
>LPNX010207963.1:931-37010 GCA_001517045.1 Pseudotsuga menziesii
CTGCACGTAACCAAGACTTGTCTAAATCATAACTGGAGTTCTAAAACACAACCAACTGTTACATTTAGTATTAAATAATGGTTAACTGACTGTGGTAGGTGAGAAAAATGCCCCACATGTGTGCAATTAATTAAACCATTATTTAACTGAATGTAGAGAGCTAGAACTAAATGTAACTGACTCCTAACTTGTCTTGACTAGTCATCAACTGAAGTTAACTGACCTTGGTTGGTTTTGGCACTCCCACTCCTTAGTCGAATTGTAGGGATTGATCTAGGAGACTCCTAAACTTATGCAATCAAGTGCAATAAGTGGCAGTGAGCCCTAATTAGTGTTCCCCACACTTTGGTAACTGAAACATGTGCCCCAATTAGGTTAAGTTTAACCAATGGTGCTAATGACTATAAATAGACTGGATGGACTCCCGATTTAGACATATGACCAAATTTGGACAAGGGAGGATTAATAATCCTAACAAACTGACCATGATCAAGATCTATCCTTCCTTTGCCTTTACTTTCAGTGAGAGAGTCATCTCCCAGTACAATACATGGTCCTTTCGACATATCCAGTGAGGAGAAGGCCTCCTTAGTCGAAAACATGTGTCTTGAAGCTCCAGAATCAATGATAAAACTGGGTGAGCTTGATGTGCCAGCAACCAATGCATGAACTCTCTCTCTGTCATCTGAACTTGATCCTCCTTCTCTCTTCTTTGAGCTTTTTGGAAGGTAGATGCCATTCTTCTCCAGGAGATTGGTCAGCATATCAATCTGTTTTTTCATACAAGAGCTTTCAGTGTGATTGCCCTTCAAACAGTATGAGCACTTGTTCATTTCACCTTTGTTTTTCTTCTTCTGGGTATTTTTCTTGGGACCTTGTTGATCCTCTGGAGACTGCTTCTTGTCTCTCCTTTGCTCAGGTGGATTTTTAGCTTTCTTTTTTCTTTTTGAATCCACCTTCGAATCTCCAGCAATCAAAGCTTGATCTTTGGATGGTTTGATGGTGCCCATCATCACCAGCTTGTCTTGTTCTTGTGTGAGAGATTCCATGAAATCTGCAAGGCTAGGCATCTTCCAGGTTCGAGCTGTGAGTTTTGTGGCATAGAAGTTTGAAACAAAGACATAGTAGTCACGTCCTAGCTTCGATAGGATGGCCAATACGAGCTTATCATATTTCTTTTTGATACCACACTGCTTCAGCTGCAAAACTAGTGCTTTGAACTTGGAGAAATATAGCTGCAAGGATTCAAAGCTACTGGGACTTAGAGGAATTAGCTCATTTTCGATCTGATGTCACCTCATCTCATCTATCTTTCCAAAAATATCAAAAAGATTCTCCCATACTTGATCCAATGAAGTTAATCCATCGAGATGGAAAAGGAGGTCTCGGGAAATACTGAGACATAGGAGGCCATAGGCCTCATCTCTCCGATTGTGCCATTTGATCTTCTCTGCAGCAGCATTGGGCTCTGCTTCTGTAGCCATAGTCACCCTATAGAGGCCTTTCACTCTCAACAAGATCTCCATCTCTACTTTCCATTCAAAATAGTTGAAAGGAGTCAAGATAGTTTTCTGTGAATCCATAGCTTTAGAAAATCTGTTCTGGCTGTCAATAGAAGGCTCCTAGTCTTGATTTCGAACCTGCAAAACAATTTTTGAAGGAGAGTAACAAACTACAATGGCTCTGATACCATGTATAAATTCAGGCCAGCAGTAGATTAATTTTACCCACAACAATTATCAATTGATCATGCAAAATTGCTAACAATGGAGACTGAATATGGAGCTCTAACACAAAATTATATTAACTGAGTGTAAAATAGCCAACCCTGTAATATCATAGGATTCTGAATAAATATAATACATGAAGAAATTGAATGCATGGGGAATCATCCAAATCTAGCATAAAGCAGGCTTACCAAAAATAAGCAAATCCCCCATAGGTGTAAAAGCTGGATCCCAAATCTGTCATGGAGCTCACGAATTGGAAAAAAGGCATAGGCAAGCTAAAGAGTGGTGGAATGGCAGCTTGTACATGCTTTTGCATGGAGAAAAGAGAGGAGGATGTGTAGGACAAAAAACAAGTTCACCTCACCTAGTCTAGCTTTCCCATGTGCCTTAAAACACTGAAAAAGCAGGCAATAAAGCAGAAAAAGCAGATAGGCACCTAGGAAGCCAGGAATAAAGCAGATTTGATTCCTAAGGCTTTCCCAAGCGCTACATGAGTCAGATATGGCAAGTTTGACCTCTATGGATAGGCAATTAGCAACTTGCACAAGGTGGGACACATGAACTAGGAAAATAAGACAAAAATAAATGAATTAATGTTTAAGTGGGTAAACTATGGGTTAATTATTCTAACAATTTGAATTTCCCATGTATGCCTCCAAGTGAAATCAAATTAATAAATACATAAGTGGACTTTTAGTTGTGATAAAACAAGTTTAGTTAATTAAGGAATCAACTCTTTAATTTATGCAAGTGGTTGTTGAAGATGACACTAATGGAAAAGCACTAGTTACATTCAATTCTATTTAGTTTTATTTAGTTATGTTCAATTACATCCAGTTCTGTTCAGTTACATGCAATTCCATTCAGTTCATTTATGTTCATTCAGTGAACAAGTAAGTTAGAGGAAATTTAACTCAATGAATTAGTGGGGGCACATGGTTGAATATGAGACAATGTTCTTATTCTTAACAAGTTAATAAAGCATGCAAATATTCACCACCTTCTTTGTATAACTGAGTTTGGCTTGTTATTAAAGTATGTTGCACTTGGAAAGACCATCATAGTGTTCCATTTGATCTCTACTCTCTTGTGCTCTTAGAAAAAGAAATATGCTATTGTGTTGTAATCATTCTTTGTCGATTATCAATCACACTCTACGATTGTTTGTTGGTTTTTTTATCCTCTGAATTAATGGAGGGTTTTCCAAGGGTAGATCATGTATTATATGGTTTGATTTATTTATGTATTTAGATTTTTTATGAGATCTATCTGCACTCTAATTGTGGATTAATTTTTTAAATTTAAAAAATACCCATTTTTTTTATCAAACATTAACAAAAGCGCCATGAAAACAAGTACTTGACTTGAAATAAAAGAAATTATTAACATGCATTAAATGTGTATTTAATAGAAAATCATGCACCGAAATCCCACTATGACAAAAATTTATCTTGGACTTGTGGTAGACAATATACAAGACTTCAATAGCCAATTTCAAATCTTATATACAAGACCTCGACAAAGAAGTTTTTTTTTATCTACGACTTCAGTCATTATCAATTTAGTCGAACGAAGTATGGATATTTTGATAAGGTTTTATCTGAGTTTCTTTTACCAACCCATCGAGGGGTGTACCATATAACCTCTAAAACTTAATTGTGTCCCTATCTATAACATATTCAATAACATACGGCCCTAGATAATGTGTATGGATCTTACCAGGATGTTTTAATATTTTACTGTCATAGAGAAGAACAAAGTCGTGAGGATGGAATTGGTTGAACTTAATGTGTCGATCACGCCATACCTTATGTCATGATTTTTTGAATCATTGGTGGTATCCTGCAACAAATCGATCTTCCTCCAATTGTAGAAGCTGAGATAATATTTTCTCAATGGCACCCACAAATGTCATCTCAGTAATTATAGTTATTCTTAAGCTAGGTACAACATATTTTATTGGCATGACAACCGCCTTCCTATATACTAATAGAAATGGAGTATGTTCGGTAAGTTTCTTACATGTAGTTCAATAAGCCCATAATATAGTAGGTATTTTATGATCCCATTCATCATGACTCACATTACAGATATTGGTCAGTGCATGCTCCAAAATTTTGTTAAAATATTCAACAACTCCATTGGCTTGTGGATGATAAGGTATTTTCTTCCTATGTTGGATCTGAAATTCTTCAGTCATTTCCTCAATTAATTTATTATCAAAGTGCATACCCTAGTCGATCAGTATGATATTTGGGAAAGCAAACCTAGTCACCAGATGATTAAACAAAAACCTGGCAGCAGTCAATGCAATACAATCTCTGATTAGCACTGGTTCAGCCCATCTAGTTAAATAATCTATCTCAGTAATTATTTTCCACACACCTATCGTTCAGGCATGGGGGATTAATATGAACCACAATATTTCCAGTCCATTGATTGAATGCCTGTAATACGAGTTGTAGAATCAAGGGAATTTCATCTTGTCGAGATGGTTTCGCTATATGTTGAAAAATATCACAACTACAATAGTAGTTGAGCATATATGAATGAAGGGTAGGCCACAATAACTTGGACTGTAAGATTTTTCATGGGGTTTTTTTCCCTACATAGTGGACCCTTGTGACACTGTCATGGGCTTCAACAAACACTGTTGGTCTCCCATGTGAAATTACACAACACCGTAGTATCTCATTTGGTACCATCTTATACAGTTTTCCATCTATAAGCTAGAAATATGCAACTTTTACAACCAATTGTTTCTTCTTTGTTGTACTATATAATTTTGGTGCACTTCCCATAGTTAATAAATGCACAATGTGTTCATAATAATCATCAACCATTTATAATGTGAATAGTTGTGCATCAAGAATACTATCATATGGAATAGTTGGTTCCTCCATGGTTTCTAACCTTGAGGTATGGTTGAGACCTGCATTCAACATGCATGGTTTTACAACAATCTCAAAGTCGAATTCTTGGAAGAGAAGGATACATGAACAAATATTCCCCCCCAACACTAGCTTATTTACTAGCTATTTCAAAGTAGAATGATTTGTAAACATTTTAAGGTGACCATCCAATAAAAAGTGTCAAAAATTTTGAAGTGCACATACCATGGAAAGTCCCTCCCACTCTATCATCATATAATTTTTTTGTTGTTGATGTATTTGTAACTTTGGAAGATATTATGATGTATATTATCATTGTATTTTTTGTAACCCCATTGGGGATGTGTGTTACCCCTTTACGGGATGTCTAAATTGTGTTTAGACCTTGAGGTACAACCTCAGTTGTAAGTCAAGGCAATAGCCCCAGTGTAACATCATGTAATATGTAATTGTGGTCTCTCTAGGAGAAGTGGCCCCATGTGAGATGACATGTAGGATTGAGTGTTATATTTTTTCAGTGACTTGAAAGGGTATAAATAGGGAGGCATTCTCCCTCATTTATACACACCGCACACACTCTCTAAGGCACATGAGAGAGAGAGAGAGAGAGAGAGAGACAGTTAGAGGAGGAAAGAAAGATAGTGGTAGGATTGGCCTCCCATGGTTGTGATGTAACCACAGAGCCTTTCCGACATGGTGTCGGGATGGGCCTCTCAAGATCATGATGTAAGTGCATATCCTTTTGTGGATGGTATTAGGTGTGTCCTACCATGCCGATGGATGTAAGTGCTAGAGCCTTTCCCGGATGGTAGTAGGTGTGTCCTACCATGCCAGTGGATGTAAGTGTTGGAGCCCTTCCTAGATGGTAGTATGTGTGTCCTACCATGCCGATGGATGTAAGTGATGGAGCCTTTCCTGGATGGTAGTAGGTGTGTCCTACAATGTTGGTATATGGAAGTGCTGGAGCCTTTCCTGTATGGTAGTAGGTGTGTCCTACCATGGAGTTGGATGTAGGTGTCGTATCCTTTCCTGGATGGTAGTAGGTGTGTCCCACCATGTCGGTGGATGTAAGTGTTGGAAGCCTTTTCCAGGATGGTAGTAGGTTTGTCCTACCATGATGGTGAATGTGAGTGTTTTGTTATGTGTATCTGGGATGTGCTCCATGTGACGATGAGATGATTTGAAGATGATGAGGTAATAGTAGGGTAGATAGGTATTTCAAGGCATGTAATCAATCTTGAGATGCTCCTTGATGTTTTTTAGTGGCATATAATTAGTCCTGGAATATCTTGCAGGTTTTGCAAGAGGCATATAATAATTCTTGGGATGTACCTACTTGATGGCTTACTCGTAGAGATGATGAAGACCTACATGGAGGACTAGTACTAGATCTAGCAGGAAAAAGGGCTGGAACTATAGATGAATACCTAACAGAGGACTAGGCCTACATCCAACATGAAAAAGCGCTAGGAATGTAGAAAATTCTGATGACAGATAGTATGGGACGATGATCAAATTATAAAAAAGATGATGGTAGCATCTATGACTCCATGATGGCAATGATGTGATGAAGACCTGACCAGTTGCATTGATGACTATGTATAGAAAGAATACCTTCCTAGTTAAGAGGGAGTGTTGATATATTTTTAACATTGGAAGATATTCTGATTTATATTATCATTGTATGTTGTTGTAAACCCATTGGGGATGTGTG
The DNA here is from genome assembly GCA_001517045.1 of Pseudotsuga menziesii. Lineage (NCBI taxonomy): Eukaryota > Viridiplantae > Streptophyta > Pinopsida > Pinales > Pinaceae > Pseudotsuga > Pseudotsuga menziesii. Next base: position 7,267 of record LPNX010207963.1, read on the forward strand.
TTACCCCTTTACAACATGTCTATATTGTGTCTAGACTTTGATATACAACCTCCGTTGTAAGTTGGGGAAATAGTCCCCATTGTAACATCATGTAATATGTAATTGTGGTCTCTCTATGAGAATTGGGCCCCATGTGAGATGACATGTAGGCTCGAGTCTTATATTTGATTGGCGACTTGAAAGGGTATAAATAGGGAGGCGCTCTCTGTCATTTATACACACCTTACACACTCTCTAAGGCACATGAGATAGAGACAGTCAGAGGAGGAAAGAAATATAGATGCTGAACATTTCTTATTACTTCTTTTGATCATCTTACAATTCTGAAGAAGTTTGCGGGGTTTTCTCCTTTATCGTTTCCCCGATGAAAATATTTGTGTCGTGTATCTTTTATATCTTATGCATTTTTTTGTACTTGTTATTCTTTAATATAAATATCCTAGATAATCTAGTGATATCTTAAGAGAATCTAACATTCTTTGTAGTCGACATATTTCTACTACCAAATGCAATGGGTAAATCGACAAATCCCTCACTTGGTTTTGCATGTAGGGCTCCCAGCATGACAAATGTCACATCGACATGCACATGAAATTATTTCCTCCATTCTAGAAATACTAAAATTGTTGTTGACATCATTTTCTCTTTAAGGACATCAATAATCTTTTGGCATTCTTCATTCCACTAAAATTTGACATCTTTCTTTAACAACTTTTCAATTGGATCAGTGATCTCCGCATACCCTATGATAAATTTCTTATAATAACCAATATGATCTAGCATGGTCTTTGACTGTTTAAGTGATGATGCTAGTGTTAGGTCTACAATGATTGCAATCTTTTCAGTGTCTATCAGCATTGCTTCTCTACACACAACATAACCCAAAAAATACCAAAAGGAGCACAAAAAATATACTTCTTCAAATTCAAAGAAATATGACACTATCTACATCATTCAAGCATCATCAAAAGACTCTCAATATGGTATTTGACCAACCCATATAATTTCTATTCATCAAAGTATACTTATAAGTATTTACGAATAAAATATTTAAAAGTAGCTACCATTATCCTATAAAAAATAGTAGGTGCATTTTTAAGTCTAAATGGCATTACCATGTGATGGAAACAACCCCATTCTATTGCAAAAGTGGTCTTATGTCAATCCTATTTTTTTTATCTTTATTTGATGGTATATATAAAATCCACTAGTAAAAGAATATATCTATTCCCCCCCTATCCTCTCCGGGCCCTCATCAGTAAAACGTGTAGGAAAAGGATGATGCAAGAAAGCATCATTTAATTTCCTTAGGTTGACATAGATACAGAATTCACTAGTTTTCTTATCATGTACGACCATTTGGATGATCCACTTTGATTATTTGACATGTTCAATAATCCCTACATCCATCATTCTCTCTAATTCTTACTTAACCTTCTCTTTGTATTTGGGGTTCAATCTATATGGTTTCTTCTTGATAGGATTAACATATGGTTTCAAAGGAGTTTTCATCTCACCCAGATCCCCAACATTTCCTTTCATTTTTGTAAACTTGGTCGAGAATAGGTCTTGAAATTCATGTACTAAATTAGTGATTTTCTCAACAATCTCATCATCCCAGTAATCCCAAATATTTGCAAACTTCATATTCTCAGGAGGCCCAATGTTCAATTTCTTTATTTTCAGGGGCTTAAAAACCTTTTCATATGATAGAATCTGATCCTTCAGTGGGTGACTACCTTTTGATTCATGGATGATAGTGTCGCATGGATCGTCATCTTCAGGTCCCTTGGATATATTGTAAAAATCCATTAGGATTTGGAATGTCACATTCCATTATGCTAGACTTGAAACTCAATATAGTATTATTAACACTCTCAAGTCATCAGATCGGTTAAGGAGTTCAACCCCTAGATTCTCTGCCTTAGAAATTTAGGCAAGAGAAGAGGCAGGGGACTGAGGAGAGTCATGTTGCGACCAAAAGAAGAATCTACGAGAGAATATCAAAAGGGACTAAGTGACCCTACAATGACGAAGGATATGACCAGGTTATGCCTGAGCCTTAGGAAGGACCAACCCAGAGAAACAATGTACCTACACCTTCGTGCACTGTGCCACATTTAGGAATACACAACAGCTCCATGCCAAATTTCCCAGTGTGTCATCAAGACACTAATAGTAGCGGATCAGGGAACGCAGGAAGAAGGCCCATAATGGTGGGAGATGATGTGAAGTTACCTCTTTTCTATGGGAATAGGACTAAGAATCCCAAGCAATATTGATTTCTCTGCGAAGCGGTATGGACTATGAAACAAGTCCAAGATGAATATATTAAGAAGGGTTAGTTGGCGACAACTTTTCGAGGTCGTGCATTAGATCGGTATATGAAGTTCGTTCAAGTTCCGATAGGGAAGCAATAGAAGACTCACAAAAATTAGAACCTAAGTGATTTAATAATTAAGAAAACAAAAATATGAGTCGAAATATATTACATAATTAAAAAAGATCAAGCAATATATGAATGAATCGGTCTGGGATTTTGATCAACAATTCAAGATGCTGATGGAAAAATTCAATTTGGAAATGATTGTTGTACTGCATAAGGAATGGTTCATCACAGCGCTAGAACCACATATCTGAATGCTGCATATACAGTGGAAGATTGCGATGCAAAGCAAATCACTGGAGATCGCAATGAAGATGGAAGCTTCATTGATCAGTGAAACTGGAGTTGGCATGAATAAGTTCCAATTGCAACTGGAAAATATGATGATCCAATTGCAAGATATCAAGAAGGGAAAGAGATATGTGAAGAAGTATGGTGCATTCGATGTAATACGAAGGGACATTATAAATATCAATGTCAAGAATTCCCCAATTACTTATTTTCAGGAGCTCCAAATCCACTAAGCCAAGGTGGCTTACCATGGTGCCAAATTTGTCAAATTCATGGACATTGACACGAGGAATGTGTGTATCTACAGAAGATGGTATCCAAGCCTGTGAACTTGTTTTGTAATTTTTTTCATTCTGTCAACCATGAAGAGAAATATTGTCAAGAATATGACCTACTCTAATAAAGGACAATGGACACGCACTATATGAAGGGGGAAGAACTCCAATCGATGGAGAGACTACCACCACATCGACCACCACAAGTTACACAGCCACAACCACAGTTTTATCCGCCATAGCCACAACATACTTAGATGCACTACACTTTGCAACAACCACAATATGCTCAGTCGCAGTATACTCAGTCACAGTTTGCTCCACCATAGACGAATCCTCCCTAGCAGCAACAATTTAACCAACCGGAGTATCAATAGTAAGGAGGATTTCACAGAGGATTTTGAGGAGGACAAAATTGAGGTTTTGATCGAGGAGGAGGACAAGGTCATGGACCCATGAAATGCTATAATTATGGATTATTGGTGAATGATCATAGATATTTCCCAAACCTGAAGTCACAATGTACCTATTGTACTGTCGCAAATCACACGGTTAAACATTGTCCACAGTTTATTGCGAAATGGCAAGAAAAGAATGTTCCTCCACCGTAGATCCAAATTTAGAATGCGAACAAGCCAGTGAATCCACCACAAAACTAGAACCAGGTTCTAATGGTTGGGAATATCTCAGCAGAACCCAGGGATCAAGCTATGGATGTTGGGGTCATTACTCATGGACATATGAAAATAGGGGATGATGGTATGGTTCCACAAATTTGATTAGCGACTCGGGAGAAGGTGCAGTTTGATCTGGACACTTAGAGGGATACATTATTTTACACAAGAGAAACCATTAAAAGAGATATGGGTAAGTTTCCTATTTACGAAATGTCACATGTTTTTTATTCTACACTTGTCACAGGACCATCACGAACATATCAAACATTGCAAAGTTTCTTCGAGATTTGTCTAATGATAGAAAAAAAACCTCGGCGCGCTAGCCGATATCACAATTTTGCTACATCAATCAGAGAAAGGTCGACAAGACCTTGTTTTGGATTCCTTGCACAAAAAGAAAACTGGAAAGGAGATTAGGATGAATTTCTAGATCAGTGATTATGATGTGGACTCGGTTACTCTAGATCTAGACTCTAATGTCAACATTTTGACAAAGTAGACATGGGAAAAGATGGGGAAGCCACAATTTCTATTGTCCCCTATGCAACTATGACTAGCCAATCGGGCCAAAGTGTCACCAATTGGGAGAGCACCACGGTTAATGGTGGAAGTTGAAGGAATGAAGACATATGCATATTTCGATGTTATCGAAATTGTTGACGAAGGAAGCTCATATACCACACTATTAGGGATTGGATGGGATAATGAAAAATTGGCAGTGATCAAATACAAAAAGAGGGTGATGAACTTTTAGAACCGTGACATAAGAGTCATATCCCCATTGGATCCGAGTGAAGGAATAAGATATGTCAAAATAGTCAAGGAAGAAGTTGTAGGAGGATGGGACCATGCATACAACATTTCAGAGGATTATGTCCACCCCACTATAGATAGAGAGATGGACTGGAGAAGCTTGAGCTCTGCATCATCGGATTCTGGCGATGCGATGGAAAAATGGTTGAATCGGCTACATGAGGTGTTAATTCAGAAATGTGGATGAATCAATCATTCGCTACGTTGGTTCGCAAACGAGGTTGTTGAATTACCGACATATGAAGGTTTTTCTAATTTTCTTGAAATTATTGATGAATTCGAAGACAAGGTATCAAAACCATAGATACTATGGGGATTGGACAAGGCATTTAATGGCACTCTAGTACGTTGGTGTGTGACACATAGGAAATCGATCAATGGGTGTTCAGTGTATCACATTTTGATGGAAGTTCATTTTGGTGACGTAGAACACTATCAAATTCATAAGTATGGCATACGAAATGATCCCAATGATCATTTGAAATCATGTCAGACCATGTGGGTATCATGATTGAAGGATGAGTGGTAAATTCTTCTATACAAAAATTGGATGAAATTATTTGACAATGGTATGTATCAACAGAGCTTCGAAGGGAGATCACGACGTGGGAGGACTTGACAATATGTTTTAGTCACACTTTTAGTTTTGCGGATGTTGATGCAGTAATTCATAGCACACTATAACATATCCATGATGTCATATTAGAGATAGTTAAGTTCACATATCCTATGGAATTGCATTGGGTACAAATGATGCAGTCAATGATGGAGTGTTACAATGCAATCAAATGATCTGATGATGGGGATGGCTAAAGGGATATCAATATTCTAGAATATGAAGGAATTCATAACATCGTGGCACCAGAGATTTTGACATACAAGGTTCACTAGGCACTGAAGATTCAATAGGTCAACATTGGGACAAAAGAGGAACTGAAGTTCTCCAATATAAGAGACTATTGGGATGAAGAAACAATGGCGAAGATCATTGATCTGTTGGATGAGTTTCAAGACTTGTTTTTGACTAAATTCTATGAAATGAAAATCCCACTCAAGACAGAAACGAATCCATTGAAGCAGTGACCGTATCGCCTAAATCCGCGATACAAGGAGCATTAGAGGAAATTTCAACTCAAATTGGGCCTTTTAACTTTAACTCAAATTCCATGTCATCATGTGTTAGCCAATGAAATGTATTTAAATTTGAAATACCATATAGGTCTTAAATACTTTTTTAATATAAATTTGGGGATAGGTATCATAAAAAAAAACTACTTTTTTGTTTGTATTTTCGACGTATCTCCCCGTGTTTTTACTCAAATTTTGATTGAGAGAGCTCGTTGGATGCAGAATTAAATTTTGCATCCAACGAGTACCCACTCGGCATACTTTTGACGGACCCTTCTACCCCAAAAACAAGAAATACCTAAAACAACATGATGATGACATCATCATCACATTTTTTCAGGTATTTCTTATTTTTGGGGTAGCGGGGTCTATCAAAAGTATGCTGAGTGGGTACTAGTTGGATGCGGAATTAACTAATTCTGAATCCAATGAGCTCTCTCGATTGAAATTTGAGTAAAAACACGAGGATATATGTCGAAAATACAAACAAAAAAGTAGTTTTTTTCTTTTCTTCCTCAAAAATTAATAAATATTATTTTATTATTTTAACTATTATTTTTTTTTTTTTTAGGAGGCCCATTTTGAGTTGAAATTTCTTCTAATGAAAGTGAAGGATGAGCTTGACAAAATGATGGACATAGGAATCATCGAACCAGTCAAAGAATCATAATGGATCATCCGACTGGTCATAAAAGATAAGAAGACATGCAAGGTTTGGATCTATATCGACCTTTGAAAGTTAAATGATGCATGCCTTCATGACCCATTCCCTACGCCATTTACTAATGAAGTACTAGAAGGAGTATGCGGTCAGGAGATATATTCGTTCATGGATGGAGTTTGAGGCTATCAACAGATCAAGATTGCAAAGGAACATTAGCATAAGAAGAATTTTGTGACTAAGTGGGGATGCTTTCAGTACACCGTGATGTCCTTTGGACTAAAAAATTCACATGCGATATTCTCTAGGATTGTAGTTGTTGCTTTTAAGGAATTTATTCAAAAATTTATGGTGATCTACATGGATGATTGGACAGTGTATGGGAGGGTAAAGGATCATCTCGCAAATATACAACTGATGTTGGAACAGTGTCGACAACACCAGATTGCACTGAATTCAAAGAAATTCATATTTTCTGCACCATTTGGGATTTTGTTGGGGAACATTATCTGTAAGGAAGGTATGTCGGTTGATCCATCTAAGATAGCACTGATTGTTAACTTGCCCCCATCGACGAATGTTAAACAACTTAGAGAGACATTGGGACATATGGGATATTATTGGAAGTTCATACGAGGATATGGTGTGATCAGAGTTTGTGTTTAATATAGGGTGTGATTAGTGTGTGTTTAATTGAAAGAAAATAATCATTTGAAAAAAGTGTCTACTAGTTAAAATAAAGATTTTTTTAAATTGGTGGACATAGGATTTTTTTTCTCTGCAAGAACATCAAGCTAGTATTTCTAACATTATAGGCATAGGTTTGATGACTTGGAATCAATAGACAAGATACAAAATCAATTGGGACGAGAAAAATAGTAGGATTTCAACTGATGAGATGTAAAATGCTCTTATTTACCAAAACCTCAACCCACTGGCGAAAGGGTAAAATGATGATGAGTTTGGACAAATGAAATATGAGCATGATAGGTTGAATCCATGCAATTCCATTCAGTTCAGTTCCATTCATTTAGTTAACAAGTAAGTTAGAGGTAGTTAAACTCAGTGAATTAGTGGGGCAACATGGTTGAAGATGATACATTGTTATTAGTGTTAACAAGTTACTGAAGCTTGCAAATATTCATTGTATAACTGATTTTGGCTTGTTATTAAAGTATGATGGACTTGGAAAGACCATCATAGTGTTCCATTTAATCTCTAACCTCTTATGCTCCCAGGAAAATAAATATGCTATTGTTTTCTAATAATTCTTTGTCGATTATCAATCATACTCTAAGATTGTTTGTTGGTTTTTTTATCCTCCAAATCAATGGAGGGTTTCCCAAGGTATATCATGTGTTCTATCATTTGATTTATTTATGTCTTTGGATTATTTATGAGATCTATCTACACTCTAATTGTAGATTAAACTTTTATATTTCAAGAATCTCCATTTTTTCTCAAACATTAACAAAAGCGCCATTAAAGAAACTACTCCACTTACAGTAAAATTAGTTATTACCATGCATTAAATGTGTATTTGACAGAAAAACATGCAATAAAATACCCAACGACACAAAACTATTCGTGACACAAATATAATTGTGACACAAAATTATCTTGTACTTGGGACACACAATATACAAGACTTCAATAGCCAATTTCAAATCTTATATACAATATATTGACAAAGAGGAAATGTTTTTTTTCATCTACAACTTTTGTCATTATCAATTCAGTCGAGCAAAGTATCACTATTTCAATAAGGTTTTCTTCGTCTTCTTTTTACCATCCCATCAAGGGGTGTACCATCTAACCTCTGAAACTTAATTGTGCCCCCATCTATAACATATTCAATAACATACCAAGATGTTTTAAAAAATTAATGTCATAGAGAACAACAAAGTTGATAGGATGGAATTGGTTGAACTTAATGTATCGATCATGCCAGACCTTTTGTCATTCTTTTTTAACTATTTGGTGATATACTACAATAAATCGATGTTCCTCCAATTATAGCAGCTGAAATAATATTTCCTCGATGTCACCCAAAACTATCATCTTAGTAATTGCAACTATTCTTAAGCTAGGTACAACATATTTTATTAGCATGAAAAACTCCTCCCTATACAATAATCGAAATGGAGTATGTTTAGTAATTTTCTTACATGTCGTACAATAATCCCATAATATTGTAGGTATTTTATGATCCTAGTCATCATGAATCACATTACAAATCTTGGTCAATGCATGCTCCAAAATGTTGTTAAAAGCTTCAACAACTCCATTTGCTTGTGGATGATAATGTTTTTTCTTCCTATGTTGGATCTGAAATTATTTATTCATTTCCTCAAGTACTTTATTAACGAAGTGCATACCCTCGTCGCACACTTTTGATATTTGGGAAACCAAACCTATTCACCACATGATCAAACAAAAACTTGGTAGTAGTCGATGTAGTACAAACTATGATTGACGTAGCTTGATCCCATATAGTTAAATAATCTGTCGGAATAATTATTTTTCACGCACTTGTCTTTCTTCCTCGGGGACTAATGAAACCCACAAAATTGACAACCCACTTATCAAATGCCTGCAATGTGACTTGTGGAATTGTAACGCCTCGCTTTTGACCTTGTTTTCATTTATATATATATATATATATATATATATATGTATGTATGTATGTATGATGGAAAAATTGTAAATAGTCATGGTGTGGAGCTAAGGGAAAAATCCCCACCATTGATTTAGCATTTTTATGGTTTAGTGATTAAAATAGATGCCAATAGTATTTGGTGCTAGATGACACATTATAAATTTTGGACATCATATAAATATGTGATTTAAATAAAAACCCACAACCAGCTATGTTTGTGCAACAAATAATGAGACGGGGGCATGATTTCCTAAGGATAAGTGGGGGAATGTTTAACCTTTGAGAAAAATCCATGTGTCAAAAGAAAAAACCCAGAAACATATGTTGATTCTCTCATTCATTCACGTTTCCATATTCCCTCATGTTGTGGGGAGAAAGGACATTTTGATCATGCATCCTTCTTTCACCCATGCATTTTTCTTTCGTTGTTGCTTCCCCACACAACTGATTTTTCCTGATTTTTTATCCTTCATTCACCCATGCGTTTACAATTTTTTTTGGCTTTTCCTGAATGGTGCATACACCGTCCATCATCAGGTGGCTCTCATCGAATGATTGTGGTTGATTTCTGATCATTTGTTATTCCATTCTATTCATGCGTGCTATATGTTTGTCCTATTTTGCTGAATTATGTTTTGTTCTGAGTTGTTCATTTGTGGTTTCCTTGGTACTATTGCGCAATGGTCTCCTCTTTCACATAGTGAGTGAAAGCCTATTTTTTTGTGTTAACATTATGGTTTGTTGTGTGTACATTTTTTACCTTGGTCTGAATCGGTTTGGAGTGGAATTGTTTCTGAACTAAGTTGACAAACCTAGTGTAGGAAGGAATCTCACATACAGATCTAGTGGGGCTGGTTTTCTTCTTTGCACACCCCAAAGAGAATTGGAAGGGAAGGCATATCCAAAGGGATTGTGTAGCAGAGAAGGGGATGCTTTCTTATGTTGGTTGTGTAGATTTTTTATAAGCCAAGACAGATCTGGTGTAGGTGTTAATAGCTCTGTGGTTGAGCTCACTAGCTTAGCAGTTCAAGCCGTCTATCTCCTTTGCAGTGCAATAAACCCATCTGTTAGTTGGCTTGGCTGGTCCTTAATGTGAATGTTGGCTTTACGGACTGCATTATGATAAACCCAACTGTTAGATGGCTTGGTTGTTTAGCCTAATAAACCCATCATTATATTGGCTTGTTTGTTTGTATCCTGATAAACCCAATGGTGTTGGATTGGATGAGTCTTGTTGTATCCTTGGCTATGTGTGAACCTGCTAGTGTTCCTTATTCCTTATGGGAATCATGCCCATATTGGGGGTGGTAGTGTTGTTGAGAGATTGATGAGTGCACTGACCTATGGTTGGGTGGAACGTTGCAGCAACATAGCTATTTGCAGGGAAAACTTCTTCCAAGATAAGTATATTTGGTCTATGTTAATATCTGCAATTTTATTTTCTTAATTAAATATGATGAATATGCCAATGTGTTAAATTGATGAATTTCTTTAGCTGTATAATTTCCATTGTATGCATCTGTGTATGTTTTCTTTCAATGCATTTTTAAATTAGGTTATGGAAGCTTATATTATTGGATTGGTGATGGCCTGAATGAAAAAATATGTCCAAGACTTCCTTCAAACTTGATTTTCTTCTAGAGATCTGACTTTGTGCAACTTGCAGAATGCGGGATGCAGGATGCAGCTTCGAAAATCTTCCTTTCCACAAATTTCCTTTCCGCAACTTCCTTTCTTCAACTTGTGGGATGGGGGATGCGGATCGCAATTTCTGTCTTTCACGAATCTCCTTCCGCGACTTCCTTTCTACAACTTGCAGGATACAGGATACAAGATTGCAGGATGTGGGATGCGGCTTTGCAATTTATGTCTTCCGTGAATCTTCTTCCACAACTTGCGAGATCGCAATTTGCAAATTTCCTCGATTCTGCAATTCAAGTTTTTCGTAATTTGCAAAACTTGGATCTATTTCTTGAAAAAAAAAGGATGAAGTGTTTGAAAATTTCAAAGAGTTTAAGGATCTTGTAGAAAACCTCTCTGAAAAGAGGATCAAGATCTTAAGATCAAATTATGGAGGATAATTCACATCAAGTGAATTCAATGAGTACTGCAAAGAAGTTGAGATTAAGAGGGAGCTCACTATTTGTTGTAATCCATAACAAAAATATGTGGCAGAAGGAAATAATAGATCTATCATGGAAGATGCAAAAGCAATCCATGATTAGGATGTACCTATGTAACTACAGGAAGAAGAAACAAAAAAAACACTATATGTTGGGCATAATACCCCAGAAGAGATGTTTATAGCAGAAAAGAATGAAGTCAGTCACATAAAAATAATTGGTTGTTCAGTATACATACAAATTCCCAAGGAGAAAAGATCAAAGATAGACCCTCCAGGAAAGAAGGGATTGTTTGAAGGATATATTGAGCAATCAAAATATCACTGAATCTATATACGAGGATATCATCAAATTGAACTAAGCATAGATGTTAATTTTGATGAATATATGTCTTTCATAAAATCAAGGAAATACAAGGAAGACGAAGAGGAGAATGAAACTCCCAGAGTTGAAGAAGTTTCTAAACCAGTCAGAAATGAGGAGGAATAATAGATGCATGAGGATCATGACATAACAAAAATTCATATACCTAAAGAATTTCCCAGTGAAATGATCTCATGCAAAAGAGGCCTTCCTAGGCACGATAAGTAATTGAAGAAGCAAAAATACATGTTGTCCTAGAAGGAACAATCTGAAAAAGAAATAAGCAAAAGACATACCCTAGTTATGTGGCTTTGATGTGCAACCTCGTTGAAAAAGAAACTACATGATTTGAAGAAGCAATAAATAAAAAGGAATGGGTATATCCCATGGTCGAGGAATCCCAATTCATTATAAAGAATGATGTATGGGAAATAGTACCAAGATCAAATAACAAGTCAAGGGTATCCTTGAAATTGATCTACAAGACAAAGCATTCAACAAAAAGTAGTATAGAGACGTACAAGGAAATATTTGTATCTCATGGATTCTCCCAAAAGGAAGGAATCAAGTATGAGGAGACCTTTGCACCAGTTTCTAGGTACACCTCAATTAAAACCATACTTTCATTAGCATCCAAAATGAAGTGGAAGTTGCACTAGATGGATGTAAAAAAAACCTTCCTAAATGGTTTGATAGAAGAAGTATATATCAAACAATCATGAGGTTTTGAGACAAATAATTAGAAAACTCATGTGTGCATAATCAGGAAGGAATTGTATGTGTTGAAGCAAGCATCTAGAGCATGGTATGAAATAATTAATAGATTCCTAATGAGTTTGGGCTTTACTAAGAGTAAATATGATTCCAACCTATACTATAAAGTTGAGGGTGATGGGATTATGATATTAATACTGTATGTAGATGATCTTTTCTTGACAGGTGAAGACAATCCCATCAATGAATGTAAGAAGAAGCTCGTTATAGAGTTTGAGATGAAATATATTGGAATGATGCACTACTTTCTAGGTCTTGAAGTATGGCAGTATCCAGATGACATTTTCATCAACCAAGTAAAATATGCGGTAGAGATCCTAAAGAGATTTAGGATGATGGATTTCAAGGTTATGACTACTCTGATGAAAAAAAATTTGAAGCTATTAAATGATGAATCTTCACAGAAAATAGATGTCACCTTATATAGAAATATTATTAGTTCTATAATGTACTTAACCAATATAAGGGACAATATATGTTTTGTTGTAAACACTCTAAGTCAATATATGGTGAATCCCAGACATATTCACCTAGTAGGAGAAAAAACATTTGATGAGGTACCTAAAGGGGACTTTAGACTATTGTCTCATATATGAATCAGATGGTGAGATTAGATTACATGGATTTACAGATTCAGGTTGGGTGGGAAGCACCAAACATAAAAAGAACACTTCAGGATGTTGTTTTAGTTTGGGATCAGGCATGATCTCAGCGTCGAGTAGAAAGCAGTCCATTATTACACTTAGTATGACAGAAGTTGAATACAGTGGAGCATGTTCAACTTGTAGCGAAGTAGTATGGATTCACAAGATATTGACATGATTATTTGATGTAGAAATAAATGTGATTGATAACCATTGTGATAACTAGAGTTATATTAAGATGATAGAAAACTGGGTATTTCATAATAAGTTAGAACATATCGAAACTAGATATCATTACATAAGGGATATGGTATAGAATGGAGCTATAAATATCAAGTATGTTCATATAGAGGAACAAGTGGTATATGTTTTTACTAAGCCTATGTGTTGTGTAATGTTTGAATACTTTCAAGACAAGCTTGGCGCAGTCTGAAAAGACCTCTCTCGAAACAGGGAGCAAATAAGATGGTAGAAGGATCTTATGTTGCAGTGGTGTGGTAGCTCAATCTAGGGTAGGGTAAGTCTGGGTAGTCTTGTTGGCCTAAAAAGATAGGTAAGTTAGATGAGGCATGTTGATCCTAGGGGGATTAGTATGTCTGGATAGACTTGTTTGGCTCGAAAGGGTTGGTAAGTGGGCGAAAACATGAATTTTCTATACAAATTTTTGAGAATGAGTCACACTGAAAATTCAACATCATCATAATGACAACAACAACAAAAAAGTAAAAAATCACAAGAATGTTTCTTGCACTGTCGTTTTTAAAAGGATAGATTAATTTTGTATGATAAGAGTCACATTTGAAATAAAATAGGAGGACACAAACATGTGTCAATAAGGTGCCATTTTTTAAACATATGTTATTTCAAAAAGTAATAAAAAATAATGTTTAGGTATGAAAATCCTAAACATATAGTCCATTGCAAAGTATAATATGTGTAGATAATGAACGTACATATGGTTTCCATAAAATGAATAACCATCTCTAAAACAAATTAAGGGCACATAGGTCACTCATTATCCAAACCGAAAAATTTAAAGTATATGGAATTGGTGCTCGTAAAATTTGTCCTACTATATGTCCATAAAAAAATTTCAAAAAAATATGAGTACGAAGCTAATAGAATTATCTAGTCCTCTTGTTTTTATGTCAAGGTGAAATTCCTAAGGAGGATATGGGTTTAAAAGGGTTTAAGTTGAAAATCATAAAATTTTGTAGTTTTTTGTCAAAAAATAGGAAGGAAGTGTATACCAACTTCATGTTTTCACCCAAGCAAATAAGGCTTGTAGGTACCCAAGAATATCAATCTATGTGACTAGGCTTGTTGGCTCGAAAGAGTTAGAAAGTCAGACAAAATAACCAGATTGATCTACCAGAGAACCCACCGAGGTTTCGCACCAATATGGTTAGTGGGAAATAGGTGGTATCAGCATTCCTATACTAATGTGGGAGGTTCAGTATTTTCATATTGATGTTTTTGTGATCTAGTACTCACTTCACTTAAGCAATTTTGCAAGAGAGAGAAGGTCAAGTGCGCTAGAAAGAAAGAGGGGAAGTTTTCTTGGGGTTTTACATTGTTCTGGTTGATTCCTACAATGAGGAAGTTTTGTGGAATTTTCTCCCTTATGGTTTCCCCGAAGAAAATATTTGTGTTATTTTTGTTTTTGTGCTTGTTGGTCTTTTAATGATCCTATTATTCTAATTTGTTTTAGAAAAACATCTAAGAAATTAAGAAAACTAAGAAAATCCTTACAACATGACAACACCTGTGATGCAAGTGAATTCTCAACCGAGATACCTATATGAGTTCTAGGAACTAGGTTTCTACAAAAGTAAAGGGGATATTTCCATGCTAAGAACAATCATGAAAACCAATGAATCCCACATATGAACCATCAAATAAAACCATCGACATGCAAGCAGGACAACATGCTACAACCCATTAAAGAATTTTCTGTTTCATTTACTTATGTAGAAAGGAACCTATTCACATCATTCAAAGAAAAATAAAATACATTGCACAATATTAACATACGTCATTCGATACGGGAATCTTAACTTGTAAACCCATAAAGGAAAAACTGCAAAAGCGCTCTTCATTTGGTGAGTCGTGTCTCAAACTCTTTGGTATGTGCACATAGCATGTAGAAATCTCTTCACAACATCCATTACATTACATTAGTGCAAATAGGTTGTCGATCAATAGTACATTATATTGACGCCTTTTAATTATCTTTCCCATTACAGTAAACAATACTTTAGACTTATCAAAACTTTACTTCGACCAAGTTTATCTTATCTTTCGACGAAAACAAAACCAAAAATATCCAAAAGAAGTAGAAACCCCTTTGAAGAGAACAACACTTTTCATTTTATGGGATCTAATTGTTTCATTTGGATCCTGTTAGTGCCAAAAATTGTTCTCAGACTACTAGAAGAACAAGCCAACACAATCTCAAAAGTAAAATTAAATAAAATAGGTTTTAGGGTTTTGGTCACAATATTTATACACAAGAAGGTAATGAATAGAAACAAGCCTATTCCGTAACTAGATCATGAACAAGTTTAAGATCTAGGGATCAAACACTCTAAATAAACCATATACATTACATAATAAATATTGTTTTCATCCACAAAACCACAAGCATTTGCATGAATAAGAATTTACACAAGAAATGAAATTGCAGAATGAGTAACCAAATAGATTAGAAATGAAAACAGTATAAGAGTAAAATAGGGCTTATCAGCATATATATGATCAATTACAGTCTTAAACTTACATAAGAGTACAATAGTCTTAGCTTGGAATCTCTGAGCTTCAAAAAGCCTCTCCTTGAACTCAACTTCCAACCCCTGCACGGTATGCCTCTCCTCCTTATATAATTTCAAAGAAATAATATGAATTAGTTCCATATTCACTTCTTTAGGTTGAATTTGAAAATACTTATCAGTTACAATAACCAACTTTCAACTAATTGACTAAAAATAGCAAAATCAGATTCCTGGGAAATTTGGCGAATTTGTGAAAAATGGTTCTCAAAGAAGCCTACATATCTATCGATCCGGGACACCTTTGCAAAAACTGAGAGAGGTTTCTGTGAATGAGTATGCGATGGATAAAAAATTCTCTTGGTTTTTTAAAATTCTTCTCCAATACATTGGAATAAGCCCCATAATATGAAGACTAAAACAGGAAAATATTAAATGTTTTTAAACCCTGAAAAATAGGCCGTAAAGATTAAATCAACTCTTTCAAACCTTGAAAGCTGTTGAAAAAATGAGATATTTTTTTGTGAATGGGTCTATTATGAAAAAAAACTTTTTTTTTTTTCTAAACTTCATCTCCATCAGCTAGTAATCCACGCTCAATTGCAAAGACCAAAATAGGAAAAAAAATAGAGCATAACTATGCATTTTATTTTTTTATTTCAAGGGCTTCTTTTGCTACTAGCTTCTGGTCTCCAACTCATTCCTGCTCCTCCAAGCATTGCAAAATATTTTGCTTGATATTTAAAATTTTATAATTGTACATCCTCACCTGTAAATCTTGACATAACCATCTCTTCATTAGTTTTTTCATTTGAACTCTGTAGGGTATCAATCTTCAGCTTATATGGTACATGAAACCTCCACTATTTATTCTTGTATACTTGTAGAAATCTGATTCTTCTCTAAAGTAATTCCGTCTTCTTTATGATTTATATCTTCTTCAATAGTGTCTGCTATATTCTTTGAGGTCTACACTTGATTTTCATTGTGTGCTCCTGTGATCTACTCATCCACAGACTCTTCAAGTTTTGGGACTGGATATTCCTCTTGAATATTTTCTTTTATGATTTCATCAATTGTTTCCCTCTTCAACCTCTTCACTAGGCAATGTTTCTTACTCATGTATCTCTTCCTGGGTTGGTTCTCTTGCTGAGTCTGGATACCTGACTAGAACAAAAAGTGCTCCTAGGTTCTACCTTTCTTCTGTAGGACTATGCTAACAATCAATATAGTAAGTCCATGGTGAAAAATAGACTGTTGAGTTTGATATTTATGGCTTTTTACCCTATCTGACATTTTTTGCAGGCTCTTTAAAAAGAAGAAGGGTAAATTCATTTTGGAGTCCTGATTTAAATGCTAGAGGAACCCGATATGGTATTTGAAGACTAAGGCAAATATGCCTTCACAAGTGATATAACTCTGTAAAAACCTCATAGCCTCCCTCCACTTAGGTTTGAAATTTTGTACATGCATACCCTTGCCCCAAAATGCTTCAACCTCAAGCAATAGGAAATCCTTTGAATTGGAGGTGAATGGTACTTTCTTAAACCAAATTTCTTCAGCAGCAGCTATACCTGTAGCTTCCTTAATTAACTCTTTGGTGAGTTTGAATTTGAGAGTCTCAATGGCAACTATGTTCTTGTCTAAACCTTGAGAAAATATATATGATAATTCTAGATTAAAACCATCAATTTTCTAAAAGAACTCAAACCATCCAGCCCCTTCAAAAATTACAGCACACTCAGGAAACTCTTCTTCCCAGTTGGTATCCATGAGCTCAACCCTATTTGTTTTACCACTCTTTTTCATTTTTTACAGTGAAACCCTAAACTGTGAATTTCTTTCTAAAATAGTTGAAAACTATTTTGAAAATGTTTCACTACAGCAATAAAACTAGTAGTTGAATAAAATCGGGACCATAAACTTGCAATTTCTTAATTTCCCCTATCAAAACTAACCCTCTCTCAATGCAAATCATGAATTAGTTAATGATTTATGTATCTAGTTGCATACCTACCACAATGATTATTTAAAATGCTAAATATGCACTCTCCTATTCTCATACATGTCAGACAAACCTCCATAGTTCTATCTCTAATAGCCACGATTACACCCAGTTCCTTTAATAATTTTGTCAAATTAAAAACAAAGGTGAACCCACGATATTCGATAATCTTTGCAACTGCTCATTCACCTGTCATTATGATTAAATGGATTCAGAGCACGCACTATCATATGTTTTCAAAACATTCCACTAACTCAGCTTTCCTACAGCCACGATTCTCCTCCATAACCCTTTCCTCCTTTCATACACATGTCACCATGATTACTGAGCTCTAGACACATATCACTCTGTCTTCACAGGTGTAAAACAAGTCCTTATGCTTTCGATTACACAACAAAACCATTATTTGCCATGATTTTGAAAAATGAGATTCTTGTAGTGCTACCCTTCTTTGACAATCGCTCCTGTCCTACAGGAATCTTTTTTGCATATTTTTAAACATAAAGCTTCAAAGAGAAGGTTAGTCACCAAGCATAAAACTCAAAATCCTCTTTATTATAAGTTCAAAAACCTTAAAGATATATATACATGACTAATAAGCCCAAAAAAGAACCTTAAAACCCCCAAAAAAGAAATAAACCTAAATCATCAAAATTATGTAAAACCTAAAATCAGAAATCAAAATGTATTTAATATTAAAGTCTTCACAAACAACTAAAAATATAAAATCATATTAAATCAAAATTTCAAAATTAGAACCAAAAGAACCAATAAACTAAAAACAAGATCTAGTTATAACAAATCCCTCATGCACAACCCATAAGTGGACAACCCTTCTAACTAACTCACTGAATACATTTATTATGACCCCAAAAACTACCACAATTATTGAGTTGACCATTTTCACGCTCGCTTTATTGCAACCTCGTTCACACTACGACAAATTTTCCATTTTAGATCCAAAACTCAGTCGACTTACCCAGAGCCAACACCCTATATGTGAGCATATAATCTAGGAAAGGTAGGCATCCTTCACACATGTATAATTGTTTATCAATGGATTCTTGAGTTAAATAGCTTGTTCCTTAGAATCTCGTTCCTATTGTCCAAAAAAATTAAGAATGTTACGATTATTGGAGACTCCTCCCTCATAAAAGAAAGGAAGAAATAATGTTGTTAAAGATGTTCCAAAAAAAAGGATGGCTTTCTTGCGTGTGTGGATTGTGGTAGCATTGTACATTTTCAAAAATAAACAATTCTATGGTTTGATCATATGGCCAACGAAGTAGTTTACTTAGATAAGAGGATCCTAGTAAAAAATGGGGAACCCCTCGAGTTGTATTAGATATCATCGTATTCTCATGGTTCCATATATTATTCATAGTTTTCTGGAGTATATCAACCAACCCTCTTTTATTCAAGGTGGCAAAGGGTACACTTTATTCAAGGTGGCAAAGGGTACACTTGTATTTTGATTTGAATGAAGGTAAATAATAATGTGGTTTATAATAATTTCCATCTTTAATATGGGTGTGTGTTTCAATTATGATGTTGTAGTGAATTGAGCATTATAATATAATTTTGCTATGAATTTCCGTAATTGTAATTGCATAATTAGAAGTAAATTTGTTTTTGCATGTTTTTATTATTATTATTACTATTACGATATGAACCATTAATTTAGTGAGGTGAATCGTCTTTAAAGGAAGAAAAATGATCTGCGGTCGATATATATGAAGGACAAACTTATATATGTCAATTTAATTAGGATAGGAATTGTTTGGATGAATTTAGAGATATAACATAGTTATTGCACAATGGTTAACCACCATACAAACACAATTATTATATGATGATTAAGAACTAGAGAACATGGTAATAAAGTAGAAATTGTTATATGTAAAAGTGAAGAAATAGAGAACATAAAGATAAAGAAAAAAATAGTATTTTTAAAGGCTTTATAATAAAATATTAACATAATTTTGATCATCTAATTTATGATGGAAAATTTTATAATAAAACTATTGAATATACAATATGACAAGTTAAATATAATAATAATGCTTATATAAAAGAGATTAAATACTTTTATATTTAATTTTACCATAAACATGAAAAATATATTTTTACTAAACCATTTTTTATCCTATAAAAATCATTATTAGAATAAAAAATTTAACATAATAAAATAAGGTAGAATTAGTGTAAAATATATGTAAAAACCTATAAGCTAATGTAATATTTTATATATATATATATATAGATGTGAAAATTTGGACAATTGTTTTCAAAGTTTTTTTTTAATTTATAAAATAAAATTTATGTAATATTGTAAAAAATTATAATAATAACAATTATTTAATCTTTACTAATTAACAAATGTACAATTTTTACAATATCTTAACTAATGATCAAATATTCAATATTTACTAACTAATCTATTTCCAATATTACTAAAAATATATAATAAAAAAATAGTATGAGAAACAAAAATTTTCATTTTTACATATTTAGATTTTATATTATTACATAATTATAACTACCAAAATAAATTAATCGATAAATCGAAGTCAAGAAATTAAAATCTACAAATGGTTAAGCTAACCATTAAAACAATTTGACCTTAAAAAAAAGCATAACAAAAAATATAACTTCCAAAAAAAAGTAATAATTACAAAGCTATATTGACCCAAAATTATAACTATAAGAAATATGTGAAAGGAGATCAAGTAGTTAGAGATATTGAAAAAATATTTATACCATATACATTAGACAAAATATTCATACCATATAAATTATACTCTAAATACAAGGCCATATGTTGTATGCTATTATTATAATGTTATCATAAACGCAATAGAGAAGTTGGAATAATAAAGACCATAAAATTTTTAAAGATCCATAAATTTCTTAATATGTAAAAACTTTGGTGAATTTTATTAATTTTTAAAATATAATCATAAAATAATTTTAAATTCCCCAAAAAATAAAATAAAATAATTAAAATCCTACAAAAATGTGGTGTGAATGACTACCATAACAACACTGAAAAATAAAATAATTTAAATTCCAAAAAATATAAAATAAAATAATTAAAATCCTACGAAAATGTGGTGTGAATGACTACCATAACAACAGTGAAAAATAAAATAATTAAAGACTCTGAAGGAAACTTGCGAATGAAAAGTGTCAATGGCCATCATAAAGAGACTCGGAAATAAAATAGTTAGACTCCTAAAATTGAAATCTACAAATGATTAACCTAATTTATGATGGAAAATTTTATCATAAAACTAACCTAATTTATAATGGAAAATTTTATAATAAAACTATTGAATATACAATAATGAATATGACAAGTTAAATATAATAATAATTCTTATATAAAAGAGATTAAATATTTTTATATTTAATTTTACCATAAACGTGAAGAATATATTTTTACTAAACAGTTTTTTATATTATAAAAATCATTATTAAAATAAAAAATTTAATATAATAAAATGATGTAGAATTAGTGTAAAATGTATGTAAAACCTATAAACTCATATAAGATTATATAGATGTAAAAAGTTGGACAATTGTTTTTAAAGTTTCTTTATTTATAAAATAAAAATTATGTAATATTATAAAAAGAATATAATAATAATAATTATTTAATCCTTACTAATTAACAATTTATATAACAATGTACAATCTTACAATAACTCCACTAATTATCAAATATTCAATTTTTACTAATTAATCTATTTACAATATTACTAAAAAAGTATTAAAAAATTAGTAAGAGAAGACAAATTGTTTCATTTTTACATGTTTATTTTTAAATTATTACATAATCTTAACTACCAAAATGAATTAATAGATAAATCTAAGTCAAGAAATTAAAATCTACAAATGGTTAAGTTAACCATTAAAACAATTTGGCCTTAAAAAAAGCATAACAAAGAATATAACTTCAAAAAAAAGTAACAATTACAATGCTATAATGACCCGCAATTATAACTATGAGAAATATGTGAAAGGAGATCAACTTGTTAGAGATATTGAAAAAAATATTTATACCATATACATTCGACAAAATATTTATACCATGTAAATTAGACTCTAAATAGAAGGCCATATGGTGTATGCTATTATTATAATGTTATTTGAAGGTATCATAAACACAATAGAGAAGTTGGAATAATAAATACTATAAAAATTTTAAAGATCCATAATTTTCATAATATGTAAAAACCTTAGTGGATTTTATTAATTTTGAAAATTAATCATAAAATAATTTTAAATTCCTAAAATACAAAATAAAATAATTAAAATCATACGGAAATGTGGTGTGAATGACTACCATAACAACACTAAAAAATAAAATAATTAAAGACTCTTAAGGAAACGTGCCATTGACAACCATAATTACTAATGAAACGTGCCAATGGCCACCATAAAGAGACTCGAAAATAAAATAGTTAGACTCCTAGAATTGAAATAAAATATTATAGAATTACCAAAACTTTAATTTGACTAGCTCTATATTATGTTTCGACCAAAACAAAACCAAAAATATCCAAAAGAAGTAACAAACCCTTTCAAAAGAACAACCCTTTAAATTTTATAGGATCTATTGGTCGCATTGACAGCTCCTGCGCACAACCCATAAGTGGAAATCCCTTCTAACTAACTCAATGAATACATTTATTACTACCCCAAAAACTTCCACAATTATCGAGTTGACCATTTCCACATTCGCTTTGTCGCAACCCCGTTGACACTACGACCAATTTTCTATCTCAGATCCAAAAATTAGCCAAATTACCTAGAGCCAACAGTCTATATGTGAGCATATAATAAAGGAAAGCTAGGATTCCTTCACACAAGTACAATTATTTCTCAATGGATTCTTGAGTTAAATAGCTTGTTCCTCAGAATCTCGTTCCTATAGTCAAGCAAATTAAGTATGTTACGATTCTGGGTGTCTCGTCCTTCATAAAATAAAGGAAGGAATAACGTTTTTAAATATGTTCCAAAAAATGCATGGCTTGCTTTCCTCTTTGGATTATGGTTGCGTTGTACATGTTCCCAAATAAAACAATTATATGGTTTGATCATATGGCCAACGGAGTAGTTTACTTAGATGAGAGGATCCTAGTAAAAAAATGGGGAACCCATTGACTTGCATTAGACATTGTTGTATTCTCATGGTTCCATATATTATTGACAACTTTCTGAGTTATATAAACCAACCCTCTTTTATGCAAGGTGGAAAAGAGTATACTTGTATTTTGATTTGAATGAAGGAAAATGATAATGTGGTATATAAGATCTTCCAAGTTTAACATGGGTGTGTGTTTC
Organism: Pseudotsuga menziesii; assembly: GCA_001517045.1. Classification (NCBI taxonomy): domain Eukaryota; kingdom Viridiplantae; phylum Streptophyta; class Pinopsida; order Pinales; family Pinaceae; genus Pseudotsuga; species Pseudotsuga menziesii. The sequence continues at coordinate 30,183 of LPNX010207963.1, forward strand.
AATAATGATGTTGCAATGAATTGAGCATTATAATATAATTTTACTATGAATGTCCATAATCATAATTGCATAATTAGTAGTATATTTGTTTCTGCATGTTTTGTTTTTTTGTATTATTACTATTAAGATATGAACAATTGATCAAGTGATGTGAATCACCTTTAAAGTAAGAAAAATGATCTATGGACTGATACATATGAATGCCGAACTTATATATGTCAATTTAATTAAGTTAGAAATTGTTTGGATAAATTTAGAGATATAACATAGTTATTGCACAATGGTCAACCACCACACAAACACAATTATTACATGATGATTAAGAATTAGAGAACATGATAATAAATTATAAATTTTTATATGTAAAAGATAAGAAATAGAGAAGTAAAGATAAAGAAAAAAATGGTATTTGTAAAGGCTTTATAAAAAAATATTAACATAATTTTGGTAATCTAATTTATGATGGAAAAGTTTATAATAGAACTATTGAATAAACCATAATGAATATGAAAAGTTATATATAATAACAATCCCTATTTAAAATAGAATAAATACTTTTATATTTAATTTTATTATAAACATGAAAAATGTATTTTTACTAAACCATTTTTTACACTGCGATCTCTTGTCTGGGAAGGAATTTGAACTGAAATTTCTTGTCTGCGATCTGGAATTTGAACTGTGATCTCTTTTCTACGATAGTTTCAATAAGGATCTCTGTGATAGTAATTGGTAGCTCCGATCTCTTTGATCTACATTGAACTGCAAAGACACTCTCTGCGATCTTCCATTTTAATGTGGATGTGGATTGAATTGCGATCTTAGCTGCCATCTCTGCGATCTACATTGAATCTGTGATATCATATATTCTATCTGGAACTGCGCTCTTTGCGATATCTGCGATAGTAATTGATAACTGTGTTGATATCTGTGATCTTTTATTTGAATGAGGATGTGAATTGAACTGGGATCTACAATGATCTCTCTGCGATCTTCGATTTGAATACATATGCATATTCAAGCGATATCGGTATGGCACCATACCTAGGGCACTCATCCGCAGTAGATATATTTAATGGTCTAGTGATATATTTTTATCCTTTCTGGATGACTATTCCTACAAAACTTGGATCTATTTCTTGACAAAAAAAGATGAAGTGTTTGAAAAGTTCAAAGAGTTTAAGGATCTTGTAGAAAACCTGAAAAGAGGATCAAGATCTTAAGATCAAATTATGGAGGAGAATTCACATCAAGTGAATTCAACTAGTACTGCAAAGAAGTTGAGATTAAGAGGGAGCTCACTATTCACTTTAATCCACAACAAAAAGATGTGGCAAAAAGAAATAATAGATCATCTTGGGAATAATACTCCACAAGAGATGTTTACAGGAGAAAAGAATTGTTAGATTTTTATTATATAAGCTAGCATTATGATCTTAGGATCTTTAACTGAGAGAATAACATGCACACCAATAAAACACAAGAGACAAGAGACACATAATTTTCCTGGAGGAAACCATAAAGGAGAAAACCCCGCAACTTCCTCACAGATAGAATTAGCACCAAAAGTAAAACCCGAAAACATAAAGATGATCTCTCGACGGCAGCAGTCTCTCTCTTGTCCAAGTAACTTCTCCTCTCACTCATGCGCTCCAATGAGTGAGTGTGTGTCTGATAAATAGAGAGGCTCACAAGTTAAAGCATGGTAATGTGTCTCACTTTTTCCCATTTTGTGGCGATGAAACTTATGAACTAAAAGTATTTGTTTAGAAATCTACAAATCCATCAAGAATTAGATAGTGGTGCAATGAAACAAAAGTTTTCATAGGAATGAGCTTTTATATGGTATTTTTTTTAAATTAAAAAAATTAATTTTATCTTATTTATTTCATTTTATTTTGAGGTCATTTAGTATTATTTCAGGCATCTCATAAGTAGTCACAAAACTGCGACCACCCATATCTACCTTCATTTACTTTTTTAATTCCAATTTTGTTTAACAAGTTTTTTATAGACACATTTAAGATTGTTGTACATATTTTTAAATTTTATTTTATGATATATTTTAATTATTATCAAATTATCAATATAAATAATAAGTTTTATGTGTATGCAAAAGAGCGACCCAAAAAACTATCATTTTAAGACATCAAATTCAATATTTTTTCATATGGATATGGAAATAATAAAGTGATTTTTAAAATTATTTTTTAAAATTTTTTAAATCACATTTTTTATTTTTTATAATAAATATTTTAAATAAATATATAAAAACAGAACAAATTTTCTTTCCGCAAAGTGAGACACATTACCATGAACTCTCTATTTATATTCTTTCATTCACTTGAAACCCACTCCAACATGTCGGCCTCACTTAACAATTACTTACTAGAGCCGACATCTCTAGGAGTGTCTAATAACCCTAGTGCCCCACAACTTGTGGGGACTTTGCCTCCTCCGACCAACAGAAGGGTAACACAATAGTGGGGACTATTTCCCCGACTTACAATGACTCACCTAGGGTCAAATTCTCTAGGATAGTCTAATAACCCTAGTGCCCCATAACTGTGGGGACTTTAACCCTTGACCAATAGGAGGGTTACCCACACTGACTTGACATGACTTGTTTACATTATAGAAATTCCTAGAATAAACATCGGGTTACAATACATAAGAAATATGGATGAATACATTTCGAAGTTACAAATACATCAACACTCCCTCTTAACTAGGAATGTATTCTCTCGACACAATTTATCAACACAATTCTTCTTGTCTGTATCATCTGAATCATCATTGAGTTATCGTCATCTTCATCTTCAAGTCATATTCATCTTCAAGTCCTTTTCATATTCAAGTCATCTTTCATCATTGGATCTGGATCATCACTCAATCTAGATCATCATCACTGAATCTGGATCATCACTCGATCTGGATCATCTCTGTTGTATCATCATCACTGGATCTAGATCATAGCTCGATCTGGATCATCTCGGGTCATTATCATATGTTCTATCTCATGATTCTTCTCGTCACAGGAATTTCTACAGAGCCAACCTTCTTTCATGCTAGTTGTAGGCCTAGCCACCATGTAGGTATTCTTCAGTGCTTATATCTGACCTACTCGTCAGAATGGCCCGCCCAACACTTACATCTGACCTACTCGTCAGAAAGGCATGCCCAACACTCACATCTGATCATGTAGGAGCCTACAATCACATCAGAAAGGCCCAACACTCACATTCACTAGCATGATAGGACACAACTACTATCATCTGTGAAAAGGATTGGCACTTACATCTAACCTACTCGTCAAAAAGGCATGCACTCACATCTGATCTTGTAGGAACCAATCCTACAGCCACATTAGAATTCCCCCTAGTCCCAAACTAAGCTACCTAGTAACTGACCAGGTGCCTCCATTCTCTCGGAGAATGGCAGTTGCCCTTACATCTGACCTACTTGTCAGGTTGGCCCAACACTTATATTTTACCTACTCTCCAGAAGGGCATGCACTCACATCTGATCTTGTAGGAATGAATCCTATAGTCACATCAGAATGGCCCCCAGTCCCGGACTGAGCTACATGGTAACTGACCAGGTGCCTCTACTCTCCCGGAGAGTGGTAGTTGCCCTTATGTAGTGCCCATATCTGACTAGACATATCGACATGTTGCATTTTGTTTTCTTAGTAAATGTAGGACTCAGTTCGACTGAGTAAACCACATTTATGACATGATAGATGTTGCTACTATGTCTAAGATGTTACTATGCTTATGTTGATACATTGATTATGATGTTATGATTATGTTCCTGAGGTTTCTATGTTATAGTTATCATGATATTCCTTTGTTCATAAAGACAGTGTATGTTTGATTGTCACCATTGATAAATGTAATATATATATGATTTGGTACATTGATATCGACCCATGATGTGATCAATTTAATGAGTTATACAATGAAAGAAAATGTTTTTGATAATATGCACCAACTGATGATTGAATGGAGATATTATTATGAATGTATGTTTTCAAAGTACTAATCTGCAGGACACACAGGCTATGTAATAAATGGATACTTTATATGAAGTGTGGTATAGTACCTATTTCTGCAGAAGAGCCTTGATTACCAAAATTGATGATACGATGACACAGACCAATAATCTCGATAGCAGCAAAGTACGTTTTTGATAGGGTATATAGGCCGAGGATGTTGAGAGGGATGGATGTGTTCCACCCTATGTTTTTATAATACCCGAGGTCGTGGGAGGGCCGTGCTGAGACACGCTCCCCATGTTGTTGTGATGACGACGGTCGGGTACACAAGGTCGTGGGAGGGCCATGGTGAGACGAGCTCCCCATGTTGTTGTGATGACGACGGTCGGATGCCTGCTAGGAGAGGCTAGGTCCGCTGTTCAGCCGATGCTATCGCTCTCAGGTTCTTATGTGGTCAAGTCGGTGAAGCCAACATCCACTTCTATACTAGCAGAGGAAGGATAGGGAGGGTGCGGGCATAGGTTAGGATGGGAGGATGTTATAGCTAGTACTATGTTGGGTCACGGGGGATCTACGACACCAAGATTAGTAGTAGTAGGTGTCTTTTCCTTGAAAATAATTGATTGAGTAATGAATCTGAAAATATAAATGATGTTATAACTTAATTCATTAATAATTAATGATTAATGATGATGAAAAGATTACATGTTTGTATGTTAATTCGGTTAGGTATTTTTGATTGTTATGTCTTGTATCCATGAATGTCCTATCTATGTAAATCATTATTATTATTATTATTATTATTATTATTATTATTATATATATATATTATATATGATGTTTTCTTATAGTACGTGTATGATCTATGCATGCACTGGCCACGCATGCACACTTTGCACATGTATACCAATATCGGCATACCAATACTTAACACGATCAATAATGGTATAGGTTTTCATAGGTAAATATGTTAATGGAATAATGAATGTTAAGTTAACATATTCATTAATGATAGGTGAACACTGTAATACGTAAGTAATCAAGTGCCGTAAATTAGAATAATCCTCAGAACGTTGTCGTGCGTAGACTTAAACATTGTTCATTTACAATCTAGAGATAACATGCTCATGACTATGATACTTGTGATTAAAAACAAACGACTATAAAATGTCTTTAATTATAATTAGTATTAATGGTATTATTATTATTATTATTATTATAGTGCCTCTTGTGGTAAACATAACCAATAGTTTAATTAGACAATTATTTCTATTATTATTATGATGACTATTATTAAGATCTTGTGTTAACCATAGTCAATTATTTAATTAAACAATTAATATTGTTATTATTGTTATTATTACGCTCTTGTGGTAAACGTAGTCTTGTTCAATTAAATCCAAGATGAAATAACTAGAATAAAAATTAATTAAATAGACCAAATCATTCCATGTAGGTTAAACATGTACATTGAACTATGAAATATGATCATCAAGATATCACATGATTGATTTTATAATACTACTTATTAAATATGATTACAAACATGGGATTCTGATACTCACCTGTACACAAGATAAGTACTAAATTATTATTTTATTCCACATAATTGATTTGAGTAGGAATAGCTATTAAACCGCCATCCCATGAGGGACCAATGGTGAACATTTCAAGAATTAATAAATGCTTGACAACCAACTTATTCAATTCAAATTAAATAACCCTAATTATTGGGATGCACAAGATAAAGACAATTGAATAAATAAATGAATATTCATGATTATAAGAAAGGATGAGCATCGAAAACTTGAAGGGGGAGGAATGACGTGTTTTGGGGGAAAAGGCGGTGGAGAGGTTGGATTTATTTTTGGGGGAAATTGGACTCTGCATCAGGAGAAAATGATGGAGGAAAAACTTGAGGAGGGGGATAACTCAAGGACCAGGATATCTGGAAATGACTAAGAAATGGGCGAAAACAAAGAAATATATATAATAAAAAGGAAGCTGCTCTCGGTATTGTTGGTCTGTGAGCTCGAGGGCTAAGAAACCCATGGGTTCCTAGGGCCAACACATGATGAGAGTTGGTCGGCAGGGTGGCACATCATTTTGTTAATCAATGCTTAGATGGAAAGCTGGAAGAGGAAGGAGCCTACAAGGTCTACACCAAACTCTTGGATCTACTACAACTGCTGGTTCCAGGTATTTAAATTTCAGGTATTTAGATACTAAATTCATGCATGGTATTATGGTCTAATTTATAAAAATTCATGAAGTTTATCAACATGTACAGCTCGTATTTCTACTTTAATATGTTTACAGTTCATATTTGTACATTCATATGTTTATAAAACTATGAGAACAGAGATGGGTATAAACCTGTAATATGATTTAAAATGTCTTGATTTTATTAAAAACTTATCTCAGGATGAGCTTAAGATAAAGAAAATTATAGAGAGATGGACACAGTGCTCTACCGGTTAGGCAGAGCACTACAGAATGGTATCAGAGCACGGTTCCAAATCTGGAACCATAAGGCCTATTACGACCTACTTCAAAAAAGTAAGTTAACGAGAAACAAAATGCAACATGTCGATATGTCTAGTCAGATATGGGCACTACATATTGGTATCAGAGCAAGAGACTTGGACACATCTCTGAAATTCTTGACCTGCAGGAAGCAATTAGGATCGGCATACTTTGGCACCAAATTGCCGAGGATGTAAAATGACAGGCACAAAATAATAATAATAATAATAATAATAATAATAAAGATTTTATTCCTTGTGACTTCGGAAACATCCTTCAAAACCATACATAAGTTTAAAATTTTG
>LPNX010207966.1:6637-28210 GCA_001517045.1 Pseudotsuga menziesii
CCAACCTTGACCACGCGTCCCTCATGGGGGAACATCATGGTACGAAAAATGGTAGAAGCAACCGCTCACATGGCATACATGTAGCTGCGGCTAAGTAAAAGGTTATAATCAAGCGGTGCATTGATAACCTCGATGTTCATGAGGACGGTTTTCCCATCCAGCTGGACGGGGACGTTAGTTAATAGGCCTTGTGGTTGAGCCGAACGGCCGTCGTAGGCTCGCAACATAGTAGTGGACTGTTGGAGAGGGGGGGATCCCATTTTCTGCCAGATGGAGGTGGGCATGACACATGTAGAGGCACCTTCATCAATAATGCATCGATGGACGACAAAATTCCGAATGGAAACAAAAACTTGGAATGCTAAAGTCGAAGGCATGCGTGGTTCGGGTTGGTCCAAATCAAATGCCATTAAACTCGAATCATTTGGATCGATAGCCCCAATGGCTGAGATTAAAGTCTTACGCTACGAAGGGTAGTTTTTTAAGACTTCTAACACAGACATGGCTGCGGGGGATTGGGCTAAGTCATCGACAATGTTGTAGTTTGACGCAGCCCGTGCATTGGGGTTATTGTTGATACGGCGAAGTGGGAAACGAGGTGCTTTGGGAGTGCCATCTAGTGGAGGTGGAGGTATGCGTAACGCCTGATCAGTGGGATGAGCGTTAGTGGGTTTATTGGCGGGAGGGGCTTCAAGGGTGGAGCCATATTGGTTCCGTCGGGTCTGGAGGTTGACCTCATCGGAGGACATCATCAACAAGTGGTGGGTACCTGAGTCAAACATGGGTTGATCAAGAGTAGGGTAAGTGATTTGTTGTTGGTTTGGCGCGTTGGCTTGAGGGGGAGCCAACGGTTCAGTGTTTACTACGCCTTGGTTTGGTAAGGGGTTTTGTAATACCAAAGGTGGCTGCTAAGGTGGTGGAGGGTTGGGTGGTGCTTGAGGAGCCGCTTGCCCTTGGCGGTGGGCATCTGTAGCCCAAAGTTGCCGAACTCGCTCCATGTGTGGGAAAAAATGTGTGTAGTGGCCATAGACCCCGCAAATAGAACAAGGATGGTTTGTTCGCAAATTGGGGTTTTTAGCCTGCTTGGGCAGGCGATCAGGGTTTTCGTTAGCAGGGGCCGCATTATTATTAGCGAGGGGATTAGGGGGTTGACCAGCTTGCTCGGTAGGTTGGTTGTTCCCACGATTTTGGCCCCTGCCGCGGTTTTGTTGGCCCTGGTTGCGTTGGTTGTTCTAGTTTTGCTGCGGGTTTTGTTGGGCGTAAACTTGCCCTTGGGCAGTAGGTGGATTCTGAGGTTGTGCAGGTGCAGGAGCAAGTTGCGGTGGATGATATGTAGGTGGAGGCTGCGCAGGTGCAGCAACTTGAGCGGGTTGCTGATAGGGCTGCGGAGCAGGTTGTGGGGTTGCTGCAGGGGCTTCCTGTGGCGGGTAATAAGCGGGTTGGGCTTGTGAGAGTGCAGGAGCTGGTGCAGCCTGCTGGTGGTAGTAGGGCTGAGGTGCGACCAGGGGGGCGTAGGCGGGAGTCGCGTGACCGAAACACTGAGGTGGACATGAGGGTCCATGGGAATGGTGGTGATGTTGCATGGGAGCATACGAGTTGGTGGCTCCAGGCTGTGAGGTAGCCCGCGAGAGGTCAGGGCCAGGAGTAGGACGTGCTATGGAAAAATATTGAGGATGCAAAGAGATATGGTCAATGATGCCGTCGGCAGCGTGGGATGCCCCCAGCGCATCGTGCTGGGAGGACTCACTGCGAGGGGAGTCAGGTATGATGGTATAGAGATAACCCGACTGGGCGTAAATGAGGTCGAATTGCTGGGCCTTAAGGATGGCCTCTTCTTCAGACTGGGGTCTTTCGGATGCCACATACTTAGAAATGATAGGAAGAAGGGATTTGAGGAACCAATCGAGGAAGATCCGGTCGTCTAATTTGATCTTGCATAAGCTACGGCGTCGACGCCACTCATGAATGTGGTCCGTGATGTGGGTAGCCATGCTTTGTCTGCATGATAGGAGGATCTCAACGCCTGCGTCATTGTGGACGGGTAACTGAAAGAACTATAGGAAAGTCGAGGCAAGGGAAGCAAAGGTGGCATGGGTTCCATGGGGTTGCTCGATATACAACTTGGCTGTAGAGCCAGTGAAAGTGAGCTGTAAGAGACGGAGGCGAATAGAGTCGTCCACTATGGAGTTGGAGGAACACCATAGATGGAAGGACATGATGTGGTTTTGTGGGTCCTCACCTGCCTTGCCCTCGAACTTAGGGATGTCAGAGGGGATCTTGGTGGGCATGTGAGGCCACGCAGGGTCGTGTCGGATAGGGTCGTTGGTCAATCTGGCTAGGTCAGGTAGGTTGAGGCTAGCCATGAATGGAAAACTGGAAGAAGGATGTGACACGGTAGTGGGTTGGACCAAGTTGGGGCTGATGCCCCCAAGTGGAGGGGTAATGTGAGGGAGGTTACCCCCCAGTGGGGGAACTAAGGTGGTATAGGATGGTCCTGCACCACCATGGGTAGTATAAGTCACTGGTGTAGTGGGGATGGGTATTCCTGCTGCGGGAATAGGTTCTGTGACGGGAACGGTAAACGGGGGCCCCGTGGAGGGCATACCCAAAGTAGGTGTGATAACTGGTGTAGTGGTGGATGTGACACCAATAGTTCTGACCAAGATGGGAGTGGGAGTCACGCCGGCCATGGGGCTCGTAGGGGAAGTGTAAATGGGGTTCTCGGATTTTGGCTCAGAATCAGAGGTAAAATAAGGGGTGTCAATATCTGGTGACTGAGTCCTATGCCGCTGACGAGTGGAGTCGAGTGACAAGGCTCGAGATCTATGATAAGTGGTATCAAGTGAGGATGATCTGTGTTGATGACGGGTGGTGTCAAGTGAACCGTGCTGAGGGGGCTCGCCTCTGAGGCATCGAGAATGTCTCGGGAACTCAATGGTGACAAATGGTGTCAAATCTCTGTGGGTTGAGGTGAGTAAAAAACAGCTCAAAAACCCTAATGCAACCGAGGGTGCAGAAGGAGAGCTCAAAAAATAGGGCACTCAGGCCAACAACCAACTCAAAACACCCACTGTAACAGCGTGCTACAATAGGCGGAGTGTCAACAGAAATGGTCAGAATACCAACAAGCAGCAGGTTGCCTACAAATAAAAAACGGTGGACTCGCTAGACTAAAAGGAGGTAAGGGAGCATGCAAACACCTAACTAAAAGTATTCTGACTCAACTAGACATATCCTCTGAAAGGTGATGAAATCCAAGTCAGACAATATGAATACGAAAGCCAAGTGGCTGAGATATCCCCCTACCGGGAGGGACACCGGGAAGTCGATCCTAGAAGAATGGAAACTAAGATACCCCGTTCATGACACGTCCATAAAGGTAAATCTGCCGCTTGGTCCTTTTACCGCAATACCCCTATACAGGGATATCCCAAGAACTGCGAAAGGTAGCCCTTCAGTTACTGAATGGAGTTCGGTATTCAACTCAGGCCTTCGAAACCAATCTCACGACTTCAACCCTCCTAAGGGAGAGGCCTTCTGGTAAACTGGTTGTGACCGTGCCAAAAAATACTAGGGGATTTTGGTTCCCTAATTGGACAACAGCTATGTCTCAAGTGTAAGGAACCAAGGGGTGTTATTGGAAGCCTATCCCCCCGATCCTACCTAACTACAAAGATTCTTTTGTGTTCCCCAAGTGGGGTTAGAATGTTGGTTGAGTTAAGTAGTTTTTAAGTCTGAATTAGGTGATAGAGTGTGTGCTCGTGAGGTGATGAACTAACAGTAATATTGAACTAACAGTAATATTGAATTCAAAATTTAAACATGCAAAATTTTCTGAAATAAGAATGCTGAAATTTTAAAAACAATGCTGTAAAAAGGTAACAGAAATAATGGTGCAGAAAAGGCTGTAGAGGAGTAGGGATGTAGGTAGAACAGATGGCTATGCAGATACAGAAAATATGGCAGCAAAGGGGCTGGGGTCAAATATAGGAAAAACTGCAGAAATCAGACCGCGGGTCTGTGGCTGGATCGGGCGGTCGGACCGTGGGTTTGAAGGAAACAGGTGCGGACAGGCCACGGGTTTCGGGCCGACAGATGCGGTCGGGCCGCGACTACGGAAGGAAAAGACGTGGTCGGGTCGCAGCGAAGGGGCTCAAAGGCGCGGTCGGGACGCAGGAAAATGGCCTACAGGTGCGGTCGGACTGCAGAAAACAGGCTGATTAGCCGCGTTCGGATCGCAGGTAACAGACTTGAATCTGCTGGTAGGGCACGGGAAAAAGTCTGAGAGCTGCGGTCTGGTCGCAGGTAAAGGCCTGAAACACACGGTCGGGCCGCGACTGCGGAAGGAAAAAATGCGGTTTACGGCGGCCGAAAACGACAGCCGAGAGGAAAAAACAAAAACTATTGCAGAAAATAAAACAGCGGAGTCGCCAAAACTGTAGCTAGGGTTTTACCCCTAGCTTGTGCTAATGAGCACCTACTAAGGAGAATGGACTCCTTAGTAGCAGTTTAGTAAAATGGAAATAAAAATGCTAAACAAGAATAAAAATTAAATCTAAACATGTGCATGAAACAAAAAAGCAAAATATAAAGAATGGTTTTTTATTGATATTACCTCCAATGTGGAGGTTGGTGAAGCCCTTTGCGCTGATCCGAGAGGTTGCTCCGAGCTCCAGCTGCTCCTTCTCTTTCTCCAGTGGTAGAAATGGGCCAAAAGGGGCTCTCAATGGTGAAAGTAGCTCAAAGAGTGAGCTAGGGTTTCGAGAGCTATTTTGGCAGAGTAAGGATGCTTGTGATTGTGGATGTGAAATAATGGGTCTCCATCACTTATTTATGGTTTTTTAGTGGTGGAGTGTTGGCCCGTGGTTTTTGGAAACCATATGGTTTAGGGCAGCTTTTTAGGGTTTTTTCCTCTTTTCCTCTTTTTTCCTCATTATTTTATATTTTTTCTTCCCTTTTTGGGGATTTTACTTTTTTAGAGGAATTTTGGATATTTTTGGAGGAAAAAGGGGGTTTTTGGCCTTTTGGAGGCTTTTTAGTGGGATTTTCAGGGTTTTGAAGGGAAATATGGTAGGAAAATGGACAAATGAGCCATGTAATGGGGTAGATGAGGTAGTGAACACTTTTTGGGTGTTAACATGTACATAATAGATTATCTCAGAGTGCTCTTGGATTCAAGATTCCTGAAGAAATGTATACAGGAAAGAAAACTGAAGTGATCCCTCTAAAGATATTGGTTGTTCAGTTTATGTACATATTCCGAGAGAGAAGAGAACCAAGTTGGATCTTTCTGGAAAGAAGGGAATATTTATTGGATACTGTGAAGTATCTAAAGCCTTCAGGATATACATTTCAAGATTCCATCATATAGAGATTAGTAAGGATGTAACATTTGATGAATAGACAACTCTCAAGAAATCTAGAAGGTGTCAGCTTGAAGAAGTACATGAAGAAGATGTACCTCTGAGAATGGTAGAAGTTGAACCCTCTCATGAAATAGTAGCATATAAAGATCATGATATTCTAGAACCTCAAGAACCCCCTATTATGGATATATATCGAAAGAGAAAACCTGCTTGGGTAAGAGAAATCATATAAGAAGAAAAGAAATATGTAGCTCCAGAAGGCTCCATAAGAAAAAGCAAAAGATCAAAGCCATACTCCAGTTGTGTATCTTTCATGTGTGACCTTATAGATCAAGAACCCAACAGCTACGAGGAATATGCACAGAAGAAAGAGTGGCTGGAAGCAATGAAAGAAGAATACTAGTCCATAATGAAGAATGATGTTTTGGATATAGTACCCAAACCAAAAAAAAAGAGTGTGGTATCTTAGAAGTGGATCTACAACATAACACTTGTTGTTGATGGAAGTATTAAAAAGTACAAGTAAATATTTGTGGCTAGAGGATTCTCTCAGAAAGAGGGGATTGATTATGAAGAAACATTTTATCTAGTAGCAAGGTAGACTTCCATCAGAACCATCATGGCACTTGCTTCCATGATGAAGTGGAATCTACACCAGATGGATGTAAATACAACCTTCCTGGTTGGTATGGTTGAGGAATAGGTTTACCTTGAACAACCACAAGGATTTGAATTCAAAGAAGGAGTGACTTATGTATGTAAGTTAAAAAAGTCTATGTATGGACTAAAGGAAGCTCCTATAGCTTGGTATGGTAGAATAGAAAGATTCTCGACAATCTTGGTCTTTACCAAAAGTAAATTTAATCCTAACCTTTACATGAATATTATGGATGATGAACCCGTCATACTATTACTGTATGTAGATGATCTATTTTTTACTAGAAATGGGAAACATATCACAGAGAGAAAGAAGAAGCTAGTTTGATAATTTGAGATGAAAGATCTTGAATTTATGCATTATTTTTTCGGGATGGAAGTGTGGCAGATCCCAGAAGGAATATTTCTGAACTAGGGAAAGTATGGAGTATAAATATTGAAAAGATTTGATATGTTGGATTGTAAATCCATGGCCACACCCATGGACACCAACCTGAAGCTGTTATTTGATGAATAATCAGAGTTAGTGGATAGGACTCAGTATAGAAATATTATTGGGGCATTGATGTATCTGAAAAATACAAGGCCAAATATATGATTTGATGTAAACACCTCAAGTTGATATCTAGTTAAACCTATATTGGTTCACTTGATAGTTTCAATCATGTGATGAGGTACCTAAAAGGTACAATAGACTTGGGACTTTACTATGTTAGAGATCATGACTACATATTGTATGGATATATGGATTCATATTGGGAAGGAAGTGTCGTGGACAGAAAGAGAACCTTAGGTGGATGGCTGGTATCTTCCATGATCCTATGGTTTAGTAAGAAATAGTCCAATGTTTCTCTCAGTAGAGATGAAGCAGAGTACATAGCAGTTTTCTCTACTAGTTGTGAAGCCATATGACTTTGAAAACTGATGTCACGTCTATTTAACATGGAGTTGGATACCATAGTGATTCTTTGTGACAACCAAAGTTGTATAAAGATGACAAAGAATATTATGTTCCATGATAAATCAAAGCACATAGAAATATGATACTTTTATGTAAGGGTTATAGTACAAAAGGGAGCCATAAATCTCTAATATGTGAGTATCGATGAGCAAGTTGCTGATGTGCTGACCAAGCCTCTATCTCAAGTAAAGTTTGAATTTTTTCGTGACAAGCTTGGTGTAGTCATAAAAGAACTTCCTCGCAAGGAGGAACATCAATGATATTACACACTTTCCTTGCAAGAAGGAATGATGAATATATGGACTCTCTTCAAAAAGGAGTAACATGCCGAAGATATGTTATTTCCTCGGACAGGAAGAACAGGTCGAAGATATGAACCCTTCTCGGACAAAGGGGGAGAAGGTTGATGATATGGATCCTCCCTAGAAAGGGGGAGTGATGATCAGACTGTCATTGATGATGGGATGACAGTAAAGCTCCAGTATGAAAGAGGCCAAGTACACCTGAAGATGTGTTGAGGCCCCAAAATTCGCAAGTGACAACAGTAAAGGATTCTCCCCAATCAACGTTCCCAACTAGCCCGTTGACTGTTTGGTGTAGGGAATCCGTCCGGTTTGCGGTCCGGCTACCGTAGGTCAAGAAACAAACAAACGGTTTACCGGTTGTGGCCCGGTCCACCGAATTTTTTGCATTTTGACTTAAATTATGAAATGCAGGTGCCTAACTAACAATGCAGGGTGATAAAATGCAGGGAGCAGTCACAATGTGATGTGCAGGTTCTTACCTCTCATCTTAAGGCTCACAAACATTCAAATCACATACGACAAGAAAACAAAGTACTTATCTAAACTATCCCTAGGGAGCAGAATTAGCATTTATTGGTGAGTAATACACTTTGTACATGCATAATGAAGAATTACAGATAGCTGATACTTCATTCAAGATGCATGAACAATTACAGATATTTAAACAATAAGATAGCTAATCGTTTTATGAACAACACTTATTACTCACAGTGGAAAACATCATATAATATACTGAAGAACATTCAACAAGAACATTGGTTCAGGAAGTCAAACACTCTCACAGCAAATGAAACACAGCTGAAAATGAAGTAGTTCCTCTTCAACATTATTCATTTAGTCGCATTGATACATTCCACATTTTGCTTTCTCCAACAGGCAAAAGTTGTAGTTCCTCATTGTAAAACGAAGTAGTTCCTCTTACAAAGAAATGGTTTACCAATATTTTCCAGGGAAAAAAGCCCTTTTTTTGTTCCACTTTCCTATATTTAAACTACAATTATAGAGCATTTCATTTTCCCCTAGACGCATGGTCTTTCAGTTTCTCAAACGCTTCACATTCCCATATCTTGTCTATATGCAATCATGAGCCACTTGGTAATGGATCAGTTTTGGGTTCGCACCTTTACGGCTCCGGATTTCGTCCTCCGCTCCCCTGGTTTTAGTCACACTTCCACCAAACGGGTCCGTCTTTCTCTGCACCTCGGTAGATTTGACCGCTTCCTTCAAAACCGCCTGCCATCAATTGACAAGCATCATTCAAAATATCAAATATTAGCAATTAAAAACGACTATTCCACAAGGAAATGGCAAGGTGCACCACCCGCGGGTTTGACAAAACCTATCCTACGATGGTCAACAGGAAACTCACTGACGGGGAGACTTAAAGTCAGCAATCGGAAAGAAATAAGATTGGAGGCCACAAGGTTTTCCTAGCCGCAACGCCGGGCGAGGCATAAGTTGTGAACAAGCGAAACGCGGGAAAGAGGGGCTTTAAGTCAGAAGTCGGACAGTTTTTCGTTTCGGGGGTGGAAACACTTTTCCCTCCACAATGGCGAAAAGGTAGAGGCTTCAGGCACGCAACGAAAAGGCGGGAAAAGCAAATAAAAAATCGGACGGCTTTGACATCGGACGAATAAACGATTTCGGAGCCGCAACGGCGGAGGGGCTGAGACTTCATAGCTTCCGATCTAACATAAAATCTACGTCCGATCACAGAAAAACTTTGACATCGAATGAATAAACGATTTCGGAGCCGCAACGGCAGAAGGGATGAAACTTCACAGCTTTCGATCTAACATAAAATCTACGCTCGATCACAGAAAAACTAAGTGTTGAAAAGCTCAACACCGCAGCGACCAGACTAAAATATCTCAGAGACAACGGTTTACTTAAAAGGAAACTGATTTGACTAAACTCTGGCCATCAAAACCACATTCAACTCGGCGATCTATAATAAAATCTTAACACAAATGTGCTCTAGAGAGACAGGCTGCAAAGCAATCATTAGAATCGACCAAAGCTACGGCTAGACCAGACCTTCATGGATCACACGAAATCAAACAACCCTAAGTGATAAGGAGGGGCCCCAAAAATTTAAGAAATTAGGGGGAGAAAAGTTGTAGCTGCAACAATTGGCGATTTCCTGGTGAACCTAGATCTCTGGGCGATCAACCTTTGAGTGACAGACCATTTAACAACAAAAAGTATCATATTGATTTCTTCCAGCAATATGGATTTCTTAAATGACAGCAGTGTGTACCCTTAATCATTGATGACAGTCCAATTAGGGAGAGTGGAAACCAAAATCGTCAAGTCCAAATAACTATGCTGAGGTCGGAGGATGAATTTCATTATTACCCTTGTCTTCAGGTGGCTAAAAGCTTTGGACACCACAGGATTGGAGCATATGGTAAACAGAAATATTTGTTTGTTCCTCATTCCCATGCCATTTTCACACTCTTCTGGTGCTTTCGGAATTTTGTCCTATTTCATATGAGTTTTCTTACATGCCTTTCTTACTGAATCTTGATTCAGGATCCTCTATCCCATATTGTCCTTTTGTGTGAGTGGTGTACTTCAAGTTCAAACCCACAGACGGAGAGGATCTTTCGGCAATTAAGTATTTGTAATTCGACTCCTGCTTTGATTTATGATGCTTTCATAGGAGTTTTTTGACTCTTTATTTGCCTTTTGGCATTCGTTTCTTGGCATGGGATCATTTACATTTAATACACTGTTCACTTTGCTCCTTTCCATGGGTCCATTGTAGTTGCTCATTAGGAAATTTTAAATGTGACGTGGATGGAGCCTCGACATAGTACCCCAGACTCCTCGAATCTGGTTTATTTCACCAGGGTTAAGCAGGACTTCAATGCACACAGAGTTCTTTGATAAAACTGCTATACTGGAAGAAATTATTTCATATAACTTAGTAACACACAGCCTAACACCAAAACATTTATCAAACCCAAAAATTTCGGATGTATTCCAAGCGACCGCAGGTTTGCTCCCTTTATTGAAATCAACGAAACAAGCTAAAACGAAATCAACAAAAGCAAACTAGAAACATGACTCAAAATAAAGCCGGGCGAATTATTTATATACAAGGCACCAAAAATAAGACAGACTCAGGAAAAGTAAGGTTTTAGAACCAAACTATTTATTGGTAGGTTTTCCTCCCACCCCTGTAGATCTTGCAACTTGTAAGTAGAAGGACCAAGCTTGGCTGCAATATGAAAAGGGCCTACCCACAACTGCTAGAACTTGGTATGTTTTCCTTTCTCATCATGGGGATGGTCCCATTTGAGGACTAAGTCTCCTACTTCAAATTCTTTTGCCCCAGCTTTGTGCTTGTCAAACCATCTCTTAACCGACTCTTGTTGCTACTTAAAGCGTTCTTTGGCTTTCAACCTGGCTTCTTCAGCCTTCAAGAGATTATATATTCTTATTTGTAAAACTTCATCATCCGATCCCCTAGACTCTTGAGCTATTATGGAAGATGGTAGCATGATATTGGGAGGAAGGATGGCTTCTTTGCCGTAGACAAGGGTATAGGGTGACACTCCTATAGCAGACTTGGGGGTGACTCCGTCAGCCCACAGGGCATTGGGTAAGGCTGAGTGCCAACTCCTCTGGTTTTCTATTACAGTCTTCTTCAAAATTTTAATCAGGTTTTTATTAGAGGACTCGGCCAGGCCATTTCCTTGTGGATAATAGTTAGCAGAATAATGCAATTTTATTCCTTTATCATGAGAAAATGCAGTCAATTTGATCGATGAAAAGTATTTAGCATTATCAAAGACTAACAAAACTGGAACTCCAAACCTGGTCATGATATGATCTTGTAGGAAGCTGATGACTTCATCTTCATTTATCTTGCGCAGTGGGATAACTTTGACCCAGCGAGTGAAATAATCAGTCGCAGTAAGAATGTACTTGTGCTGTAGGGACGAATTTGGCTTTATTTCTCCGATAATGTCTAGCCCCCATTGCTCAAATGGTTCCGTGATCATCACAGGCTTTAGGGGTGCTGCTGCTTTAGGCTGTCTTCTACCACACATTTGGCAAACATCACACTTTCTGACGTGTGCGTGTGCATCTTTGAAGAGTGTAGGCCAATAATAACCAGCTCTAAGGACCTTGTGGGCTGTAGTGTCCCCTGAATAATGTCCCCTAGCCGGACCATCGTGCAATTCAGACATTACTTTCTTGGCATCTTCTTTCTCTAAGCATCTCAGAAGGACTCCATAGTAGTTTTTCCTGAATAATATTCCTTCAACAAGTTGATAGGAGGCTGATTTAAGACATAACGCTCTTCTTTGCTTGGAATTCCAATGTTTTGGCAGCAGCCCTGACTGTAAGTAATGTACAAGGTCTCTATACCAAGACTCGGGAGCTGTAAACAAAGGGCATACATCCATTACATGTAATTTGGCATCATCTTCCCAGGTTTGTTCTTCATTGTTCCCACTTTTAGTCATCAATTTGCATAACCCTTGACCTTTGACTATAGAGGCTGGCTTGAATTCAAGGTCGTACTCTTGAAGGGCTGTTACCCAGTTGCCCCTCCTCTCTCCTAACTCTTTCTGTATGAGAAGGGATCTTACAGCTGGGTAGGGGACTATTACCTTGGTTCGATTCTTTAATATATAAGGCCTGAATTGCTTCACTGCATAAGCTTGCTTATCAATAGCTAGGTAATTTAACTCAGCCCCCTGTAGACCAGTACTCATAAAGGTGATTGGGAATTCATCCCCCCCATCTTCCTTTTGCGTGAGTATAGCTGCCAGCGAATCATCGGATGCAAATGTATACATAATAAAGTCTTTATCAAAGTCAGGGCTTTTCAAGGAGGGAGCATGTGCAACAACAGTTTTAATCTTGTTGAAAGCATCCTTCTCAATATCATTCCACTTAAATTGTGCATTTTGTTTGACCATCTGCTGGAGTGGTTTGACAGTCTGAGCAAAATTAAGCACAAACCTTCATACAAAATTTATGGTTCCCATAAATGATTGCATTCCTTTTTTTATTATGGGGCATGGGAATTTGTTCAATGGCCTTAATTTTTTCTGGGTCTATAGATATACCCTTCTTTGAAACTATGTTCCCCAGTAACTTGCCCTCAGTGACGGCGAACATGCACTTCTTGGGATTGAGGGAGATGCCATATTTTCGACAGCGTTCGAAAATTTGCTTTAGGTGAAAAGCGTGCTCTCCTCTTTTCTTCAAGAATATTGTAATGTCATCAAGGTACACCATAGTGCTTCATCCAATTAGTCCGCGGAAAGCTATGTCCACAGCTCTCTAAAATGTCGCTCCCGCATTAGTCAGTCCAAAGGGCATCCTTCTATAGGCAAAAGTTCCCCACTTTGTCCTGAACGTTGTTTTTAATCTGTCTTCTTCGGCTACCAACACTTGATTGTAGCCAGAGAACCCATCTAATAATGAAAACAGTTTAGAACCTAAAACCATTTGTAGTAGCTGCTCCATGGGTGGCACAGGATAGTTATCTTTATCCAATGCACGGTTTAAGTTCCTGAAATCCACACACATTCTGATTTCTCTTGACTTCTTTCTGACCGGTACCATATTTGATACCCACTTAGAGTGTCTGACTTTAAAAATGATTCCGGCATCCAACAATTTCTTTACCTCACTTTGAATCAGTGGTTCCAGTTTTGGATGCATTTTCCTCAAGGGCTGCTGATATGGCTTGACTCCCACCTTGATGGGAACAACGTGTTTGATGATGCTGGTATCATATGTCTTTAACTCTTGGTACATCCAGCCAAAGACATCTTTGTCTTGTTTAAATAGGCTGATGAACTTGACTCTCTCTGTCGGCAAACAGCATTTGCCGATATTCACGAACTTAGGTGCCATTTCAGTCCCCAAATTTATCAACTCAAACTGTAGAGTTGAGCTGTGAGTCTTCACGTTGGAGGGTCTCCTAAACTTTTCATTCAAGTCAAACATCTTTTCTAACGTTCGGACCCCTTTAGGGATGAAATTATCAAATTTCATCTCGGCCTGGTGTTCTTCATCATCAATAATCGCTCCTTTGAATACCTCGTCATTTGTTAAACATTCTATAATTTTCTGGTCATCATCGAACACACGTAGGTTGGTAATCATATCAGGTACTGAAGGCGTGAAAAGAAATTCAACAGTACATTGATTATTTGAGGGTACAAGTCTAGCGGCCGAAGTAGCTAATAAGTCAGCTGCTGCGTTTTTAATTCTTGGGATTGAAATAATGTTGAATGCATTAAAACACTTAAGAAGGTCCCATACCTCATTCTGGTAGGTTTTTAAGTGAGGAGAAATGCAGTGGATTTGATTCTGGATTTGTTTCACAATAATTTCAGAATCCCCAAAAACTTTTAAATTACTTACCTTAAAGTCAATTGCTTTCTTGAGTCCCTGCACTAGTGCTTCATACTCAGCTGTATTATTAGTGCATTCAAACTCTAATCTACATGAAAGGAAATGTTTATTCTCCTGTGGGTCAATTAGGACACAGCCAGCCCCTGACCCTTCCAATGTCTTAGAGCCATCGAAAAATAAAGTCCAAAAATCATTACCTACTGAAAATGAATCTACTCCTACTGCTAAGTCTACTATTTTACAATCAATCTCGTCATCCTGCAAGAATCGAAGGAGATCAGGCTGGGTATCAGATGGGTTACCGACTTCTTCTGCTTGATAATTCCCTAGTTCCAACTCAAGAAAATAATTTCACAATACAGAATCCACAGGCATATTCTTCTCATCCAGTTGAGTAACATTGTACTTCATGTGGGGTTCTCTTAGAATCTTGATCTGGTTTGGACTCCCCTTGTATGGCAACCACAGGTGCGACCAATCTGAAGTGAAATATCCAATTAATTTGGCTGACCACTCTCTACTCAGGACCAAACCATAAGCGTCTGGTATATCAGCCACTATAATGTTGATAACTTGGCATACTTTGTCATTGGATGCCAGACGGATTAGGACGTCTTTCATCTCACCAATTACCTTAACGTTTGTCCTATCCAACTGAACCACCTTCCACGTGGTCGGCTTTGGCTGCCCATTTATCTTCTTACATACCGATATGGGCATGACATTAATGGATTCCCTCGAATCTACCAGACAATTGTGCACGTTATGATTACAAATTTCAAACGTTAGGAGGAAAGGTAAATGTTTAGCTTTAGACTCACCTCCAACGCTAGTTTCTCCAATTTCTTCTTCGTCCTGAGGTTGATTGTTAGTGGGCAGCTTGTCATCTGATGCTTCAAGCGCTTTCAACAATCTCTCTTTTCGATGCGGCACTTTGCACATTTCGAATAATGGAACATTTGCTTTCACCTTTTTCAAATCCTCCACAATGTCATAATTCATTGGCTGTCCAATTGGATGTGGTTTGTCAGTATTTCCTTCACTTGGCTTGGCTATTGTATCATCCTGTCTAGGAATTTGGCTGGTAATCGTGAATTCTGGAATCTTATCAGCCAAAGCTTTATTTTGAAACTTCTTCCTAACATTTCTCTGCAGCCTTCTGATCTTCGGAAGAATAAGACTGTCATCCTTAACCGTTCCTTGGCTTCTTGTGGCCACGTTAGTCTCCATAACGCCATGGTATCTCTGAGTGTTTCCTTCTTCAACATCAAATAATGAGACCAAATTCCATAATGCCAAGGTCTCCTTTTCCTGATCTTCATTAGACATAGAGGCAGAATTTTCTTTTCTTTCTTCATCTCCCTCTTCTGTTAACCTAGAATCCAGTAGTTGATTCATCACTAGCGTCATAGAGTTTATCCATTGTGGACAATTCTTTTCAGAGTGCGGCTGTTGGTGGAAAGTGCAGAAATTATCCATGCCAACCTCTGTTAGATTCATGGACGCAGCATTGTGAGGAGGAGGATTAGAATGATCCTTCTCTTCTCTTTTCTTATAATACAGCTTATAAAACCTTTGTGCCTCCTTTTCTTTTTCCATATCTATGATCTTGTTGGAAATCTTCTGCATCATCTTAGCCATATTTTCCATATCTGGTGACTTTTCTTCCTTAGGCTTAGCGAACAATAAGGCTTTTCTCCCCACGCTTTTCTCTCCTGATTGTTCTGGATAATCTTCAATACTTTCTCTTTCCGCTTCCACCACTTGTGCCTCTTCATAGGTCTCTGTCAGAGTAGGATTGGCCCTACCTTTCGCAAACATGGCCAAATCCAGACCCAAAGCTAAAGTATAGTACTCAATCAGTACTTTGTCTGAAGGCTTATCTGTTTCAGAGAAGTTCTTAAGATATGCTGCAAACCTTTGTGTGAAACTGTGCACTTTTTCCTTTTTCTCTTTCTTCAATGCACACAGTCCTTTCATAAGGGCAGCATGAGTCTTTTGGGTCGCATACTTACTTCTAAAAATCCTCTCAAAGGTGTTCCAGTCTAGAATCGAGTTAGCAGGCAACCCAAAATACCATGAAGCTGCAGCTCCTTTAAGTGTATGCGGGAAAATTCGACATACTACATCTTCATGCTCCCCAGCCCTTAAACCCTCTATTGCCAAGTAGAAACTTTGCATATGATCATCCACTAGGATCTTCTCATTGGGGTCAAATTTAGGCAGCAATTTTTCGAAGGATTGGGGTAAGTCATGTAATGGAGGTGTTATATTTAGAGGTGATATGGCTCTCCATGCAGGTGGTGGATTTGGTGGGTTGGGGGGTTGGTTTGCATTTACGCCAGCCATGAGTCGGGGTGGAAAGTGAGGGGGTGAACCAACAGGAGTTTGAGCAGGAGAACTGTAAGGGGTATCTGGGCCTTCTTGGTTCAAAGGTAATTCAACCTCCTGCAGAGCAGTCTCTACAAGTTCTTCCCAGTCTCCAACTAACACTGAATCTTCTGCTATAGGACGGTCTTTCTTCTTGTATTCTCTTTTGGGTAAGTCAGGGATAATTGGCAACCCTCCAAGCTTCTTTACATATGCCTGGGTGTGCCTTCTTAGGTCGTTAACCACTTCGTTACCAACAGCGTATAGATGTTCTATGTTTTCTTCTGGGGTTGGATTACAGAACCCACTTCTTTTGGAACTGTCACCTGTGGAAAATTCTCGAGAAAACGGGTTTCCTTGGCCAGCCATGCACTGGCGGCCCTCCTTCTAGCGCCAAAAACTGTTGAGGCCCCAAAGTTTGCAGGCGACAATGGTAAAGGATTCTCCCCAATAAACTTTCCCAACTAGCCCGTTGACTGTTTGGTGTAGGGAATCTGTCCGATTTGTGGTCCGGCTACCGTAGGTCAAGCAACAAACAAAAGGTTTACCGGTTGCGGCCCGGTCCACCGAGTTTTTTGTATTTTGACTTAAATTATGAAATGCAGGTGCCTAACTAACAATGCAGGGTGATAAAATGCAGGGAGCAGTCACAATGTGATGCGCAGGTTCTTACCTCTCGTCTTAAGGCTCACAAACATTCAAATCACATATGAAAAGAAAATAAACTACTTATCTAAACTATCCCTAGGGAGCAGAATTAGCATTTATTGGTGAGTAATACACTTTGTACGTGCATAATGAAGAATTACAGATAGCTGATACTTCATTCAAGATGCATGAACAATTACAGATATTTAAACAATCAGATAGCTAATCGTTTTATGAACATCACTTATTACTCATAGTGGAAAACATCATATAATATACTGAAGAACATTCAACAAGAACATAGGTTCAGGAAGTCAAACACTCTCACAGCAAATGAAACACAACTGAAAATGAAGTAGTTCCTCTTCAACATTATTCATTTAGTTGCATTGATACATTCCACATTTTGCTTTCTCCAACAGGCAAAAGTTGCAGTTCCTCATTGTAAAATGAAGTAGTTCCTCTTACAAAGAAATGGTTTACCAATATTTTCCAGGGAAAAAAGCCCTTTTTTCGTTCCACTTTCCTATATTTAAACTACAATTACAGAGCGTTTCGTTTTCCCCCAGACGCATGGTCTTTCAGTTTCTCAAACGCTTCACATTCCCATATCTTGTCTGTATGTAATCATGAGCCACTTGGTAACGGATCAGTTTTGGGTTCGCGCCTTTACGGCTCCGGATTTCGTCCTCCACTCCCCTGGTTTCAGTCACACTTCTGCCAAACGGGCCAGTCTTTCTCTGCACCTCGGTAGATTTGACCGCTTCCTTCAAAACCGCCTGCCATCAATCGAAAAGAATCATTCAAAATATCAAATATTAGCAATTAAAAACGACTATTCCACAAGGAAATGGCAAGGCGCACCACCCGCGGGTTTAACAAAACCTATCCTACGATGGTCAACAGGAAACTCACTGGCGGGGAGACTTAAAGTCAGCAATTGGAAAGAAATAAGATCAGAGGCCACAAGGTTTTCCCAGCCGCAACGCCGGGCAAGGCATAAGTTGTGAACAAGCGAAACGCGGGAAAGAGGGGCTTTAAGTCGGAAGTTGGACTGTTTTTCGTTTCGGGGGTGGAAACACTTTTCCTGCCGCAACGACGGAAAGGTAGAGGCTTCAGGCATGCAACGAAAAGACGGGAAAAGTAAATCGAAAATCGGACGGCTTTGACATCGGATGAATAAATGATTTCAGAGCCGCAACGGCGGAGGGGCTGAGACTTCACAGCTTCCGATCTAACATAAAATCTACGTCCGATCACAGAAAAACTTTGACATCAGACGAATAAACGATTTCAGAGCCGCAATGGCGGAAGGGCTGAAACTTCACAGCTTTCGATCTAACATAAAATCTACGCCCGATCACAGAAAAACTAAGTGTCGAAAAGATCAACACCGCAGTGACCAAACTAAAATATCTCAGAGACAATGGTTTACTTAAAAGGCAACTGATCTGAATAAACTCTGGCCATCAAAACCACATTCAACTCGGCGATCTACAATAAAATATTAACACAAACGTGCTCTAGAGAGACAGGCTGCAAAGCAATCATTAGAATCGACCAAAGCTACATCTAGACCAGAACTTCATGGATCACACGAAATCAAACAACCCTAAGTGATAAGGAGGGGCCCCAAAAATTTAAGAAATTAGGGGGAGAAAAGTTGTAGTTGCAACAAGATGTTGACAAGGTCTGGCATTCACTTGTGGACGATAGTATCCTCTCTATAGGATGGTATTGCTGGAAATAACACTCTATTCTTGAGAGTGGTTCTTACTAGATAAGGATGGCCCTGCAGACGTTACTCTTGCATGGAGAGTACCCACATTCATTGTGGATACCGTAGAATAACAATCACTTAGGAGTGGTCCTAGATTTGAAGCTAAGGATTCTTTACAATGAGTCATTACAGACGATAGGGCCTGCATTTAGGTGTAGTTAAGATATGCCTTCTATATATTACTCTCGCATGAAGTGTGTACCTACAAATTTATTTGTAGATTCCATAAAATAACACTTGCTTGGGAGTGGTCCTATCTTTAGTGCTAAGGATTCTCTATGACGAGTCCTTACGGACACCGTAGTGTAAAACTCGCATGGTGTGGTCCTGGATTTCACGTCGAGGATGTCCTACGATAAGGGATTGCATCAAGGTGCAGTCGATAGCTGTAGTTGCAGATGATACTATTGCATGGAAAGTATGCCTACATGTACATGTAGAAGTCATAGTATAACACTTGCTTGGAGTGGTCCTAGTTCTAACATGCTGAGGATAGTCTACGATGAGTCCTTACAAAAGATAGGTCTTTCATTCACGTGCATACGATATCTACACTTAATTGTAGATTATTCAACTGGTCAATATTATGGACCCTCCTTGTTAAGGGGGAGTAGGTTGATGGAGGATTGCATCATCCTTGGATCTATAATTTATAATTTTTTATTAAATTAATATCTGAATTTTTATAATTTTGGTAAGTTGAAAAGCTAGGTAATAAGTATTGTTATAAATATTGTTATAAGTATTTTATAAGTTAGGAGATAAGTATTGTCATAAATATTTCGAAATTGAATTATTTTTTAGTTATGAAATGCTTTGTTTTTGTTTTATTAATTTTTGATAAGTTAAAAAGTTAAGAGACAAGTATTGTTACATATTTTTAAAATTTGAATTACACTTTTAAGTATGGAATACTTTGTTTTTGCTTTATTAATGTTGTTTTTTATTTTTATAATGCTGATTTTTTATTTTCAATAATTATAATAAAAAGATTTTTAATTTTTAATTTTTATATTAAAGTTTATCATTTATTAATTTTTCCTTTTATCTTTTAATTTTCTATCACATAACCATTTGTAATTAAATTTAAATGTAATACATTTTTTCAAGATCAAAATTATAATGAATGTGTTCTTTCTCTATTTTTCAATGATTTAATTAAAAAATTTATTGCAGTTTCTATGTACTTAATTGTTTTGTAATTGTATATTAAGTTTATTCATAAACATGATATTTCATATATATATATTGTATGTGTGTGGATTAAGTAACATGATTGATTTGTTATTAAAAAGATATCCTATGACCTTAAAAGCCATATTGACAATCTTATATTTTACAAATAGGTGGATTCATATTAGATATTTTAATACAATGTGCTGAAGATGTAAAGCTTCTTTGAGTGTAATGACTAGTCGGGTGGTGATGTGTTTTCAATAGAGTTAAATTTTATTTTTTTTATTAAATATTCAAAATTATATAAAGAATTATTTTTTTACATAAAGAGATATATATTTCTTAATATTGATATTTTTAATAAATCTAAAAGTATAGATTAGTGCGCCTATTTCAAAGGAATGAAAATAAAACACAAATTAACAAAAGTTATAATAACATTGATGAAAACTAATTAAACTACACCTTTTATATATATTCTAAACAAAAGAAACTATCATTTATATTAAAAAATTGAACATAAATTACATTCTTTATATATATAATACACTAACAAATTCAATTAATGTACATTTCATTTATCTCCCTTCAAAAAAAATAGTCCTTGATTCTGTTTTCTTTGTTAATTCTTTTTCGCCTTGAGAGTGCCTTGCTTTGCTTCACAGGGGTAGCTGACAAGTCAATTACAGTTTCTGATAAGTATGGATGTGTTTATAATTTCTTCCCAATTTTTTATACTCTCTTTTCACTAATTGAATTTTGCTTTAAAGAGTGTTGCTCACAAGTCAGTTACAATTTTCTTAGAATAAAACTGCATGGAGTCTACCGGTGTCCTGACAATGGCTAAATACTTGTATCTTCTAAGTATTTTGAGTATTTTTTCTCCTTATCTCTTCATTAGTGTGTTGTTTAACATTCTTGGTGAATTCATGAAGAATTTTATCATTATTAGGGTCAAGGTAATTTTTAAGGGTGAAATTTTGCTAGTTGGCTATTTTTGAGGTTTAAAATTTTTTTTTTCATTATTTGGTCATTTTTAGTGTCTAATATCGTCTATATTTACATACAATATGTTTTTTTTATCATAATATTGGCGAAAATTTACATATTTCAGTGTTAATTTTATGTTTCATATTTAATATTCGCCTATCTAATTATAAACATGTTTTTTTCAATTCAAAACAATCGCTTAAAACACTATACTTAAGTATAATATTAGAATCCTTAAAAAAAACCTGGTTAGAATTTTGGAGATTCTTTCTTCCTCAAAAATTTATCACTATTATATTTTCCATTCTTATAACCTCTCTAGGTTTATATTAATCAATTCTTGAGTAATTGATTAAAATTTTATTCACTCGCTACTTTAAACTATGTCCACACATAACAGAAAGTTAACACCTCGTAAGCCCTATAATAGTATTGGATTCATTGTCATGGTATAAATAGTATACCATTTTATTATAATTTTTCATGCAATTTAACATATAAGGAGTCGACGATCAGTCAACACCCCTCAAGGATATGAGAAAATTTAAGAATGTAATTTGGTTATAAGTTCTTGTGTAATTTAGTAGTACATAGATCTTCTAAAGAATCACAAGAGATTTACCCCATGGAACACCATAGTAATAATAATGATAATACATAATGTTTCCTGGCGCATTCATCCCATATATTTCCACACCTATACCTGGTGAACCCAAATACAAAACAATATGGCATACGTGTATCATGCATGCACTCGTATTGACTCTTATGGCTGCATATGCACAAAAACTTTCGCAATTATGAGTAAACCTTCATACCCATCTGTTTGGATGTATATTGCCAAAGAAAAATAGTATGCCTTAAGAGTTGACATTGCAAAATTTGCTCCTAGGCCAAAATAGGTATCCATATTCTTATTAATTTTCCCTC
>LPNX010207966.1:28340-44681 GCA_001517045.1 Pseudotsuga menziesii
AAAATTTATTGAATGAAATGTGAAATAGAAACTTCAAAAGGGTACTTTTTGTTGTTTTGATCATTGTCATTATGATCAATACATTGTCATCTTGTTTTATTTTTTTGAGGTGGTGAGAGAATGATTATATATTTGAATATAAAGGAAAATGAGAACAAAATATTGAATGAAATATGATTGAGACTTTAAAAAGGGATTTTTTGTTGTTTTTTATCATTGTCATTATGATCAATATAATGTTAGCTTTTTATTGAGGTGGGGAATACATCAACAATAGATAATTTTTAATATCATGAAACTCATGCTAGATAATCACCCATAATAATGGTATATTTATATTATATATTTACGTTGATAGGAGTTTGCATCTTAGAGTTTTAGGGTGGAATACCATTTATGCCATTTCCTAAATTGCACCGGAATGGGACAAGTGGACTATCTAGACTGATGCTATGGCCATCGTTCAAAATTCGTGATTGTTAGAGTAATAATCCACCTTAGTACCATGGTCATACACCTAGGATATTTTTTCATCTAGGCTATGTTGATCAACCTTCGTCTATTGTGTGTTTTAGACTCATTTACTGACAGTTGAGGCACTCCACATTGATCATTCTAGAAGTTGAGGCGCTCCACTTTGACCATTCTGATAGTCCATATGCCCTCATTGATGACATTTAGTCTTGGTGTGCTCCCCATCCCCATGTATTGCTTACCCCATTCAAATATTTCTAATGGAATGCCGAAATGGTAATCCAACTGAGGTTGAAAGGCCTCTACAGAGTCACCATGGGAACTGAGACCAAGCCAAACTCTACAGGGGAAAAATCGAATTAATTCAATAGACTAAATGAAGCATTCGAGATGCTTTGTCTCAGCATTTCGAGGAATATTCTCTTCCATGTAGATAGTATTGGCACACCCAATGAATTTTGGCTCAAGCTTAAGTCACTGTTTGGGAATACTGATGAGATGAGAGGCCACCAACTCGAAAATCAGTTGATGTCATTGAGACCAACCGTACTTTGAGATGATCCAATATTTATTCACAAAGTTCAAATCGTTGGTGCTTCAGCTAAAAAAATGTGGCATCGAGAAGAAATATGAGCAACTGATATTGTCTTTCCTTTCTAATCTAGGGCATGATTATTCTTTGTTTATCTCGAAATTCCATTCAGGAAAGATGACTGTTCAAAATTGGAGAATGCCTCCACTAGAAGACTTCATGGAGTCTTTGACTTAGGAACAAGACAAACTAGTGCACATGGGTACCATAAAATCTAGTAAGGATCAAGCCCTTGCTGCATGATTTTTGAATCCATCAAATTTAAGAATAAATCCAAGGATTTGAAGCAGCAAAGAGTGAAGGAGAATAAGCATTCAGATACAGAAAGCTCAAGTTCAACTGATGAGGATTTGTAATCCAGGAGGATGAAGAGTAAGAGAGAGAAGCCAAAATGTGATTATTTCAGAGGTTCACATCATGAAAAATATTTCTTCAAAAATAATATGGACATCATGACCAAGCTCCTTGAAGAGAACAATATTGATTTTCCATATTTTGCAAGAAGAGGGGAGTGCAAGCCCTCCTTGGAGCAAGAAGATGGTAAGTACTTGTATGCTTTGGGTGCAAGGGAGAAACTTGTTTCTCATGTATCTGTTTAATATGTCTTTGTTTCTGATTTATAGTATGATATATCAGAATCTGAAACCTCCATCCCTTCCTTGGAAGAAACCCCAAACATTTCAGCAAAGTTTCCTCCAAAAACTAGTCATTTTTCGCTAGTTTCTGACTTGTCTTTTGAAATATCTTTCCCAGTCAATTAAGATCCTTCCTATTTTGATTCTGAAGGTGATATATAGGCTGAAATGTAGGTTATGAAATTAATATACTTATTTCCCCAACCACTTGATACCCAAAATACCCAACAACCCTCAAGTTTTCTAGTTGGAAAATCTCAAAATTGCCTTCTTTCAAATACTATGTCACATGTGTATGTTGTTCTTATGCATTGCATATCATTCATTGGTTGGAAAACCATGTCATTGGCCTTCATGGGACTTTTTTTACACATGTATAGAATTTATATCACCACCTATGGTTCATATTTCAAATCTCCAGACCATCCAAGATCGCTCAACTATCAGTGTGATCTAGTTGCCCACTCTTTTCCCACTATGGATCCATTCACTCATGGAGACACTATACCTCTGATATTTTCTATTGTATATGAAATATATTTTGATATTTTAGATCCTCGTGAGATTTTTTAGATATTTATGAAGGTGCTTCATCAAATTGGGAAGAATATTCATGATTTAATTCATGTTATGGCAGCTACACATGAGGCTGATTTTGTTGAGTCTCTTAATGCTCTTTGGGAAAGAGTTTGCATATATATATTTTCCATTATTGATTATGCTTCCAAATCAGAGTAAGAATTCAAAAAAAGAATGCTTATGATGCTCCTCTATCAGCAAATGATGAACTTCAAGGGGCCTCTCCACATTTTCTTTGTCTACAACACATTGATTCAATGATGCATGATCTTGGCATCCACAACATCTTCACAAACTCCATCAAGTGAAGAAGATGACCTGTTGAAGACATTTTGATCATCTCTGTGTCATGTCCATTTTAGAGGGGAATTTTTAGTCTGATGAGGTTTTCCTCTTTACCTCAGTTGTATGGACTAATGATTTTGTTGTTGTTGTTGTTGTATGAGGCGAATTGAGCCTTAGTTGCTAAGGAATCCATAATAATTTGGTATAATATGTACAAATTTAGGCTTAAGGGGGGTTTTAGAGTATTAATCCACTTTAGTACCATGGTCATACACTTAGTATACTTTTTCATCTAGGCTATGTTGATCAAACCTTGGTTTATTGTGTGTTTTGGACTCATTTACTGACAGTTCAGGCACTCCACTTTGATCATTCTGACATTTGAGGTTCTCCACTTTAATCATTTTGAATGTCCATATTCCTTCATTGATGATAGTTAGTCTTGGTGTGCTACCCATTCGTTAAATGAGGGAACTTGTTTGACCATGGGCGCTAGTGCATGTATTTGGTGGTTTTTGGCTCTCTTTGGGAATTTATTGGTTTCTAGAGCCACTCCCACTAACCCATGTGCTCACCCATGCCTATCATTCCCTCATTTATGATCCAACATGCTCCATCCATGTCCACACTAGCATTCGTAACTATTTAGGAGCTGATTGGTCCACTTAGGGGAGCTTTGGGATCAAATCATAGCTTGACACATGTATGCATCCATATGGCCTCCATAGGCTAACAATTTTCTCCCATTGTATTATAAGTATATACCACACATATGTACACATTATACACTAATAAAAACTTTAGTTTTTGGCACCATCTATGTCTGTTAATTTGCTCACTTTTACTATTTTCTGCTTAGTTTGTGAATATCTTGAATTGTGAATATTTCGTTAGCTCCTAGATCTTGTTGTGAATACTATTTTCACAGTGATAAACAATTATAAAAAATAAAAAAAAAATCATGTGATAACTGGACCTTTTGGTAGTTGGAAAAAATAAAAAAAGTCATGTGGCAACAACACTTAATGGCTGTTGATGTAATTGTAAATTCGAAATGTATTCACTTGTATTTCTTATCTATTGTAACCCGATGTTCATTCTGGGATGTATTGTAATGTATTTGAGTCATGTCCTACCTCGATGTTTATTCCGGGAAGTTTCTATAATGAGAAAGTCATGTCAAGTTATTGTGGGTAACCCTCCTATTGGTCAAGGGTTAAAGTCCCCACAGTTGTGGGGCCCTTGGGTTATTAGACTATCCTAGTGAATTCGAACCTAGGTGCGTCATTGTAAGTTGGGGCAATAGTCCCCACCATTGTGTTACCCTCCTATTGGTCAGAGGAGGCAAAGTCCCCACAAGTGGTGGGGCACTAGGGTTATTAGACACTCCTAGAGATGTCGGCTCTAGTAAGTAATTGTTAAGTGAGGCCGACATGTTGGAGTGCACTTCAAGTGAACAAAAGAATATAAATAGAGAGTGAGCCTCTCTATTTATCTCACTTTGCTACACTCACACTCACTCATTGGGGCACATGAGTGAGAGAGAGAGAGACTGCTGCTGTTAGGAGATCATCTTACTGTTTTCTAGTTTTACCTTTTTGGTGCTGATTCTATCTCTGAGGAAGTTGCGGGGTTTTCTCCTTTATGGTTTCCCCGAGGAAAAATCTTTGTGTCTCTTGTCTCTTGTGATGTGATTATGTTTTATTGCTGTGCTTGTTATTCTCTTAGTGAAAAGATCCTAAGATCGTAATGCTAGCTTATATGATGAAAAACTAACATGGAATCAGAGCTAACCTGAGAAGAAGACATTATGCAGCTATAGAAGCTAGGGCTTCTTAATTTTTGGGTCTCTCTCCACAATCCGTCAAAAAAAGTATGCTAGGCTGACTCTCCATTGAAGGGCGCATCTTTCTGTCGAAGCAGAATTCGATTTCAAGCATTTTCAGTTTTCGATGTGGAAATTAGGGATTTCTACAGAAGAGGAATTTTTGAGTGAGACCAGCATAGGATTTTTCTCCTCATCAAAACCGAATTTTAGAGACTTGGATCAAGAAATTTGGTTGGGTGAAACTCCGGGAAAGTCAAACCCTAGTTTGACCCCGAGCTAGGAAAAACCCTAAATACTAAAACTGATACGTTTTGGTACATTCACTATATTCCGAGGTTGGAAAAGTCTCAGAAGTTGAAAATTGGAAAGGCCGAATATAAAATTCTGATGTAAACTTTGTCCAAAATTGTGTTAGATTCGCTATATTCTAGGAGATATGATCCCTCCAAGTTAGGGTTCCAGCCTCTTCCAGAATTCATCCCTAAACAAGACACCTGGGGATAATTGCAATATATTGGGATACAGAGGTGCAAATGGAATTATTGAAGATGTTCCAGAAAGGGAACGTAATTTTCTTTCGATGGTCCAAATATCAGACTCAGAAGATGAACCAGTGACACGTGGCATTCCATACAACTTCGCTATTCTGAACAGTCCTATAACAGGTCACCTTGGGAAAAGGATCATAAATCCACAATGGTGAAACCAATTCTGATGAATCATGTGGTGTTGGATCAGGGACATGAGAGCTTAGCATAGTATAAAATTTAAGACACAGAGGAGCAGTAATTTCGGAGATATCACAAAAACAGTAACAGGCATTTCTGCAGAAGAAATTGGAAAATTAGGGCTTCCTGTTCCGGGAGCTTTCCTCCACTGTTTTTAGAAAAGGAGTACATTGGAGAGCTCCATTTGAAGAGATATATATGTATATACAATAAGATCTAAAAGATTCCAATTTTTGAAAATTAGGGTTTCTGTGACAAACCCTAGATCAGCCAGCTCCGAAACCAGGACGGACACCTCAAATCGGTAAGATCTATTCTTTTGTTATTTTCATTTGAGGTTCTCATTTTGAAAGTGAGCTATCACATCAACTTGGTGATAAGCTTGGTGAAGTTGAAAACTTCCAAGCATGGAAGTATATGATCTCTCTGAAGAAAATGAATTGGACACCTACATGAGTAGAGAGGTTCCAGTTGCAGAGGGAGATGAGGCTAAAAGCCTTACACAAGGAGAACTTGGTCAAGGCGAAGAAGATCATGGTTGATTCAGTCACGGATCAACTTGTAACACAAGTGTATTCCCTAAAGACATCGATGAGGTTTGACCAAGCTATTTGAAGGGAAGAACATATATCAGAAGATGACCTTAAGAAACCAGTTGAAGAATGTGAAGAATGCAAAGACCATGCAGTCATAAGGGTCTCTCAAATCAAATAACAACTTGAAGCAACAAAAGAAGAAGTGAAGAATGTAGAAGTGGTGATGGTCACCTTGAATGACCTCCCAGGATCATGGGATTCATTCATTCAAGAAATGTGTGCCAGAAGGAAGTGATTACTTTCAGTAGTCTCTGGGAAGAAGAAGAAGCTCGACTCATAAAAAGAGAAGAGAAGATGGGAGAAATTGAAGATCAAGCTCTCACCATCCAAAGAAGATCCCTCAAGCGATGAGGAATATGAAGAACTCAACTCTTGAAGAAATTCTTATCCACCTTAGCATTTGGATAAGAAATGATGCTATTATGAATGAAGAAGATGATGAAGCTGAAGGCTCAAGAAGGAGTCCACCCACAAAACAAATAAATATAAGTATCCAATTGTCATTTCATTGTTTTGTTATGCATTGTTTATATTTAGTTACTGTATTATGAATGATAGAATGTTTGCATTAACGATAACATAATACTAATATGCATGGGATGGGTAAGTAGCTCATGGTGCTATACAAACTCTCCATTGCTACTTATCTAGAATGAAACCTCTTTGCTGACATATTGGATTAGTGCACAATCTCAATGTTGTCTTGGTAGAGATGGAAGGCATATAGAAAGTTTTAGTGAGATATGGATGAATGTTGTATTGGCTAAAGTAGTTGCATGATCATATATTTATGCATAATAACTTTCCAGTATGAATATTCCTTATGAAATGTTTCTAAACATACAACTACATTTGACTTGTAGGAAAGACCGCATACATAATCGCCTGCAAGCAAAGAAGAATGAGACTTGTTCCAGAGAACAAGTGACGACATTTCAAAATGAAGAATAATATGGCGAGTGTAGTGACATCATTGATGCAGAACCTTCCAGCTACAAAAAAGAAAGGGAAGACCAGTTCAAGAAGAATGATGTCGGGGCGTAGTATAGAGACCTTAAGAGAAGTTCATAATTCCATCATGCAGTAGATGGAAACATCGTGGGATACAAAGCAAGATTCATAGCACGAGGCTTCTCATGAAAAGAAGGCCTAGACTACTAAGAGACATTTGCAGCCAGTAAGAGTTGAAACACATACATGATGAGGTTGATGAATATCTTAACTACAAGGTTGATAAAGGATGACAAGCTCACAAATGGATGTGAGAAGAACTTTTGAAAAAGTTCAAAATAGAGGTATCCAATGATCCTAGATGGATACTACTTGTCACTCCAGTACAGAATGTTTTTAGTGCATAGAGCACAGAAGACAGAGGGAGTATGATGCTTCGCTTCAGAGGGAGTGACTACAGAATATCTTGAGGTTCAACATGGTACGATAGGATGGACAGATTACTGATGATTCTAGGATTTACTGAGAGTAAAGTGGATTCCAACTTTTGCTTAAAGGTTGAAGGTGGAAGACCAGTGATGCTCCTGTTATGTGTTGATGCATTGTTTTGTCTGATTTATTTGATCTCCAGATGGATGCTACTTGTCTACATTGTGACAACCAGAGTTGCGTGAAGTTGTCAGAGAATCCAGTGTTCTATGACAAGTCAAAGCACATCGAGATCAAGTATCACTATATCAGGGATATGGTGCAGATAGGAGCAGTGAAGCTCCAGTATGTTGCAATGGAGGAACATATAGCTGATGTGTTGATGAAGCCATTAGCCAGAGTGAAGTTCGAGTACTTCAGGGAGAAGCTTGGTGTTCTCCAGATTGAGGTTTCCTCCAAGAGAAAGTGATGAGACCCATAGCCATTTTGACATGGTGAGAGGATTGGTTCCTTCCATGGTCAAATGTAAGGGCTGAGCCATTCTGTCATGGTAAGAGGATTGGTTCCTTCCATGTCAGATATGAGTGCTGGCCATTCTGTCGAGTATGACAGATGTAAGGGCAATTACCATTCTAGGAATGGAGGCACCTGGTCAGTTACCAGGAACATTCAGTGTAGGACTGAGTAGCCATTCTGATGTGACAGAGGGATGTGTTCCCACTTGATCAGATGTAAGGGTTGAACCATTCTGTCATGGCTAGGATTAAGTTCCTTCCATGTCAGATGTAAGTATTGTGCCATTCCGACATGGTGAGAGGATTGGTTCCTTCCATGGTCGGATGTAAGAGCTGTGACATGGTGAGAGGATTGGTTCCTTCCATTGTCAGGTATATGTGGATGCCACATCCAGCATGAAAAAGGGCTGGCTCTGTGAAGACACATCTAGTATGAAAAAGGACTAGCTCTATGTAGATGGCACATCCAGCATGAAAAAGGGCTGGCTCTATGGAGGCTCATCTAGTATGAAAAAGGACTAGCTCTGAGTAGCTACCACATCTGGTATGAAAAAGGACCAACTTTGTGATGCCTCATCTGGTATGAAAAAGGGCCAGCTCTGTGATGCCCTACCTAGTATGAAAAAGGACTAGCTCTGGGAAGTCTCATCTAGTATGAAAAAGGACTAGCTCTGAGTAGCTACCACATCTGGTATGAAAAAGGACCAGCTCTATGATGCGTCATTTGGTATGAAAAAGGACCAGCTCTGTGATTCCCTACCTAGTATGAAAAAGGACTACCTCTGGGAAGGCTCATCTAGTATGAAAAAGGACTAGCTTTGAGTAGCTGCCTCATCTAGTATGAAAAAGGACTAGCTCTGAGATGATACATCCAGTATGAAAAAGGACTGGCTCTTTAGAGGTTCCTATGATGAGAAGAATCAAGAGATAGAACCTATGATGATGCCCAGAGATGATCCAGATCCAGTGATGATGCCTAGAGATGATCCAGATCAAGTGATGATCTAGATCCAGTGATGATGCCCAGAGATGATCCAGATCAAGTGATGATCTAGATCCAATGATGATCCAGATCAAGTGATGATATAGATCCAGTGATGATGTCTAGTGATGATCCAAATTGAGTGATTATCTAGATCCAGTGATGATGATGATCCAGATCGAGTGATGATCTAGATTCAGTGATGATGATCCAGATCGAGTGATGATCCATATCCAATGATGAAGATGACTTAAATATGAAGATGAATTGAAGATGAAGATGACTTGAATATGAATAAGACTTGAAGATGACGAGGACTTGATGATGATCCAGAAGATACAGAGAAGAAGACTTGTGCTAATAAATTGTGTCGAGAGAATACCTTCCTAGTTAAGAGGGAGTGTTGATGTAATTGTAACTTCGGAATGTATTAACTTGTATTTCTTATCTATTGTAACCTAATGTTAATTTCGGGATGTATTGTAATGTATTTGAGTCATGTCATACCCCAATGTTTATTCCAGGAAGTTTCTATAATGATAAAGTCATGTCAAGTCATTGTGGGTAACCCTCCTATTGGTCAAGGGTTAAAGTCCCCACAGTTGTGGGGCCCTTAGGTTATTAGACTATCCTAGTGAATTCGACCATAGGTGAGTCATTGTAAGTCAGGGCAATAGTCCCCACCATTGTGTTACCCTCCTATTGGTTAGAGGAGGCAAAGTCCCCACAAGTGGTGGGGCACTAGGGTTATTAGACACTCCTAGAGATGTCGGCTCTAGTAAATAATTGTTAAGTGTGGCCGACATGTTGGAGTGCATTTCAAGTGAACGAAAGAATATAAATAGAGAGTGAGCCTCTCTATTTATCTCGCTTTGCTACACTCACACTCACTCATTGGGGCACATGAGTGAGAGAGGAGAAGCTCTCTTAGTGAGAGAGAGAGAGAGATTGCTGCTATCGGGAGATCATCTTACTGTTTTCTGGTTTTACCTTTTTGGTGCTGATTCTATCTCTGAGGAAGTTTCGGGGTTTTCTCCTTTATGGTTTCCTCGAGGAAAACTCTTTGTGTCTCTTGTCTCTTGTGATGTGCTTATGTTTTATTGTTGTGCTTGTTATTCTCTCAGTGAAAAGATCCTAAGATCATAATGCTAGCTTATATGATGAAAAACTAACAATGGCATGGTAATGTGTAGTCTACGTGACATTGGAACTCCATTTAGAAGTTGGGAGTCAAGATAATGTGTACTTCATGTGACAATTAAACTCCTTTGAACTCCTAAGAAACTCCCTTGAGCTCATGATATAACTGCACTTAGTGGCATGGATGTCATCCGGTGAAAGGATGACATCATAGGTTAGAGATGCTAAAAGAGGGGTTTATGATTGTTGAAATAGGTCCATGTGG
The DNA here is from genome assembly GCA_001517045.1 of Pseudotsuga menziesii. Classification (NCBI taxonomy): domain Eukaryota; kingdom Viridiplantae; phylum Streptophyta; class Pinopsida; order Pinales; family Pinaceae; genus Pseudotsuga; species Pseudotsuga menziesii. Next base: position 38,340 of record LPNX010207966.1, read on the forward strand.
GTGAAAGAGGCTTTCTAAATGTAGGAAAAATTACCTTTACAAAAAGTAATCACCTTTGCATAACAAAATCCAAGGTGATCATGTTCCTTACTGGGTCACCCCAATAATCCCCAAACACCAACCCATGGGCTTAAATCCCTACATGGTAGGGATGTCCTCACATCAAAAGGGAAATCAATTATGCCACAAAACCAACTACTTATAAGAGTGAAACCAAGGGGTCTAGAAATGGCCATTCTATGGGACAATAGCCCATAATCCAAATATCTATAATATGACCCAATTTTTCCTTTACAATAAAAAATTAAGATCCCTCGCTCTATGTTAGGGATCCTTGGAGCGTTGTAGCTGCTTTAATGCATAACATTGGATCCAAATACAGGACATACTCTCTTCTTGAGAATGTATGAGAACCTCTAATATCTTATGGATACCTATAGACCTATGCACACATTTAACAACAAAGAAATCAAATGCATTGAAGGAAGGCACTTTCATCTTTCCTTGTTCAAAATGGAACAAGGAAATCATGGGTAACAGTAAATCATGAACTCAAGTGAAACTAAAACTACCTACCCTAATCATGACAATAGAGAAGGTTCAAGTGAAATCATACCACCAATGTATCCATTTGATCATATCATTCATACCATATTTTCTCCCTTTGTCTTTAGAAATAATCCAAGACAATATCTCCACAATTATAATCTGTGTACATACCAAAATGTTTGTGATAATGGAGACATAATGATGAAGAATATTGGGAGTTTTGAAGCATTGAAATTCTTGCCATGGAGAATGATTTCTTTCGCAAGCTTTATCTGTCCATGCCAGCACTAGTCTCAAGTATACACTGTACCCATCATATATCTATCATATGAATTTTTTCGCATAGAATTAGTTGTTTGATTATGGACTTGGGATACCATTTGCAAAGATGAGCCTTGGAAAAATTTTGGAGAATATTTGAAATCCAACTATAATATATCCATGTACTTGTTCAAGCCTTACTTTGGACATTCAAACATGTTGTTTAACTTTGTAATAATCATGTCATTGTCACCAATAACCTTTAAAAAATTGATATTGTCAACCACAAAGTTCATCCCTTCAAATTTTAAGAGAAAGGATAAATGACAAATATCATAGAAAGGGGAAGTAAATACTATACATGCCCACATACATGTCTCGGTTCCATTAAAATGCATCATTGAAAGCTTACTAGTACTAGATAGTAAGGGATGCTAAACTTATATAATAATTCCTAAGAGATACCATTGGGAATAATAATCGTGGCTCACCAAAAGGGAGGGTAAACTCATTGGATCAACACCTACAAAGGTAGTCTCTATACGAATTCCTACATTGTCCTTGATACTGGGAAGATGCAAATAAATTGAACCCAGAGAAATTTCATTAGAGATGTGGCTTCGAAATTTTTTTAATCCTTTATCATCATAATGGAAGACTTGCATATGGTGATCGTTTGTAATGGAAACTAGATCAACATTTTGAGGTGTTACATCATCATATGTACTTACAAAAGGATTGATCGAATCTTCACTATCGATGCAAAGAGTAGAAGGACTCACAATCATATCTTCATCAGCTATTCTTTCATTGATTTTGTCTTTGATATCCTTACTTGAGGTGATTAAGACTTCTTTATATTGCTTCAAATTTGCATAAAAATATCGCTCGGATTGATTCATACTAACTTATTTTTCTTCTATGAATGGTTGAAAAGGATTATATGCTTCTTCTTCAAAATATGTGTAACTCCTAGGCTTTGAAGAATTGGAAATTGGAGGGCCAAGGAAATTCCAATGATCATCATCTTCCAGAATATTGTTATCTTCCTCCAAGAAACCCAAGATATCATGAGAAACTATGACATGATGTTAAGGGTAATTCATGGTTTCCTTGTGCTTTTTAATTTCTTCCACTAGGGATTCTTGGTACTTATTTATTGCAACATGATCATATTCATATTTAGGAATACGTTTATCTTTTAGCATAGGGCTTAAGATATTATCGACCATATCTTGAACAATGGTTTCTTCAAGTGAGCCATATTTGTCCTGATCATTATTAATTCCAATTTAGACTAATTTTAGGGTAAATTTCCCACAAGTTGGGAAATAATCCCTAAAATAGACATAAAGGAACAACAATAATTAAAATAAGGCTTCACTTGACGAAGTAGTATGCCAAATGAGGACATCATGCCCCAACTAACCCCAAAATGATAACTGTCCTCAACGCCCCCCTTTCCAACTTGTAGACTCGTCTAGTGAAATGATTATTTCATAGGCTAGAGACACTAGAGGAGGGGTTTCTGAGTGTTGAAAATATGCCCAAGTGGGTGAAAGAGTTGTGCTAGAGAGGGGATAATATCCCTTTACAAATGAAATCACCTTAGCATAACAAAAATTAAGGTGGTCATGTGCCCCAGTGGGGAACCCCCATAATCCCTAGACACCAACCCATGGGATTAAATCCTTGCATGGTGGGGACATCCACACACTAAAAGGGGAAGTCAAATGTGCTAAAAATACAATTACTTATAAGAGTAAACCCAAGGGGGTTGGCCATGACCAATCCAATGGGACGAAAACCCCTAATCCAAATATCCATACAATATGACCCACTTTGGCCATTACAATAAAAAGTTTGGACCCTTCTCTCTAGGTTAGGCCTTGTTGGAGTGGTGCACTTTCTCTGATGTGTAACACATCCCATAGCCATTCAAACTAGAACAAATAGACTCAACAACATATACACATCCTTAGAATCCTGTCGAATTTTCTATATGTAGTTTTGTTAAAGGAAATTTGGGGTTTAAAATGGGCCTCATACTAAAAAGAGCCAACTACAATGGGCCTCATAAAAAAAAGAGCCAACCAATAAAATTTCAAGAAAAGCGTCAACCATAATGGTTGAATAGGAATATTTGTCATGAAAAAACTATTTTTCTTCTTTATTTTTTCAACATATATCCTTGCGTTTTTACTCAAATTTTGAGCAGGAACACAAGTTGGATGCAAAATTCAATTCTACATCGACCAACGAGTATCGACAATGCATATTTTTGATGGACCCCAGCCCACAAAAAATGAGAAATGCATTTTAAAAATATGTTACTTTGAAAATAACATGTTTTTTAAATGTATTTCTTATTTTCGTGATAACACATTTTTTAAATGTATTTCTCATTTTTTGTGGGGTGGGGTTGGTGAAAAGTAGATGACTTGTTGGATATGTAATTTATTTTCCCATCAAACAAGTGGTTCTTCTTCAAATTTGAGGAAAACCACACAGAGATATGTTGAAAATACGAAGAAAAAAATTGTTTTTTCTCTCTTCTAAAATTCACAAATATTATTTTACTATGTTAACTATTATTTTATTATTTTCTCTAGGAGGTCCATTTTGAACCCCAATTTTTCTTTAATGCTTTTTTCATTTTAGAAAAATGAAACTTAAATTTCATGAATGAGTAAAATAAACTACATCATATAAATTACATCTTCAAGTCAATACTTGGATATAAAATTTACCCTATCTACATAAGAGAGGAATAGTAGCATATCCATTTTGGCTCCAATTACAAGAGATTGCATATATCTTTTTAAGGTACCTATCCTAGATTCACTTTGATTGCTACATCTTATTTAAAATATTTGGTTTCTCTGAAACATATTGTATAACTTCCATTACATGAACTACATGGTGCCTCTTCTACTAAGGAGGATATTTTGGTCTTATAGAAACCTGTTGGAATATAATCCGTAAGGATTATATTTTGTAAATAAATAAAGAAAACTGAATAGTTATGTAGGAAGCTGAAAAGGCTGGGTGGAAGGTGAAACACAACCGTCATATGAATTGTATAAATATATGCATTAGCAAGGGAATAAAAATTGAATCGGGAGTTATAATACCTATCAGTGGTATCAGAGCTTGGCTATTTTGCCATAACTCTTGCCTGCTGCATTTCAGTCCTGGCATTTTGCTTGCCGGTCCATTGCCAGGCTTCCTGCTCCGTCAGTCTACTAGTCGCATGCATTGTATGCGTTACAATTCCTTAACGAGTGAGTTTTGTGTGCTGCGATTTTGTATGTGTATTATTCTGATACAGAGTTAGGAGTCATTGCGTCTTTCTTGTTCTTGATTTCCCAGTGAAATCGATCCAAGATGATTGCTTCATTCTCCTATTGACTGCTATGCTGACTGATATATTGAAGAATAATGTATGCTGACTGATATATCAGACATTGAAGAATCTTGTGAAAGAAATATGTTGTTTTGTTGGTGTTGATTGCATTGAGACTGCTTGTGCAATTGGGAATATTTCCACTGTGCAATTATTCTACTGCTACAACTAGAAGTACTGCATCAAGCTGCTGGAGTTGCGACCTGCCTTGACGAATAAAGTCTATGTGAAACTATTGAAGAGATTCAGACCTGGATTGTGTAGAATAGTGCACATAGTTTATTGAAGGAGAGATTATCATTTCATTGTACTATTTTTTGTAAATAAAGTAGCAGAGACTTAGACCTACTTCTTTCATATAGCTGAGATCATTGACTGGTGCTGTTCAAAACCCTATATTTTGTGACAGTTCACAAACAATGGTATTTCCTTTAGGCATATTGCTAAGCAGTTCTTCTAGTGCTAAAATTTTCTTATGAACTTATTAACAGCATATAAAGATTGTAAATCACCTTGGCAGAGGATGTAGACCTGCAAGGTTATTTTTTTTCTATTATCTCATTCTCTTTGTCATATTAAGTTCATTATTGTAAATTACACTAGCAGTTGCAGAAGATGCAATCTATAACAGCTGTAGTTGGTGCCAGTCTCTCTGGCAAAGATCATCCCAAAGGAGAAAGTAGCAAGAGAGGCAGAGGAAGAAGAAACTTCAGAGGCAGAGGGGGTAGAAACAACTCCATCAAAAGATCAGATTTGCAGTGCAAGCGTTGTGGAAAGACTGGACACACATCAGATCAGTGTTGGGCTTCATGGGACTCCATCAAATACAAACATAACCAGAAGAAAGATGACAATAAAAACCAAGATGCTAGTAAATATTCTGATTCTGCTCATTGTATTGTTGCACATTGTAATCTTGGAATTAATGAAATGACTTCACTTTCATCTTACAAATATTGTTGGCTGCTTGATACTGGTGCAACATCACACATGACATTTAGAAAAGACTGTTTTGAAGAACTTAATGAAACAATAGATGGCATAGTTTAGTTTGCAGATAAGTCAAGTCTTAAACCAAAGGGAATGGGCACCATTCGACTGAAGATGCCTGGATTCCCTGATTTCTTGTTGAAGAATGTTCTTTATCTTCCAGAGTTACAGAGAAGCCTGCTGTCCTTGGTGGAGATTCGACAGCGAGGCCATTCCATCCACATGTTTGATGGAATTGTAGAAATAAGAAATTCCTTTGACAACCAAGTCATCATGACTGGATACGAATATGGGAAGCTGCTGAAGCTAAAGGGTTCCTCTGCAAGAGTTCAGAACTATGCCTACCTCTCTCAGCATGGAGAAGGTAATTTGTCATCTAGTTCATTGTGGCATGCAAGATTTGGTCATCTAAATTATAACAGTCTTCGCTTGTTGAGAAATAATGGTGTATTTGGTTTGCCCACCATTCCCAAAGAGAAGAACAAATGTGATGCATGTATATTAGGGAAACATAGTAAGCTTCCATTCCATGAATCTAATTTTAGAGCAAGTAGGAAATTAGAATTAGTGCATTCTAATTTATGTGGCCCAATGCCAACTCCTTCTGCAAATGGGAATAAGTATTTTATGACATTTGTTGATGACTACTCAAGAATGTGCTGGATTTACTGTTTAAAGACAAAATCATAAGCATTTCAAACATTCAAAGACTTTCATGCATTGATAGAAAAATAAGCACAATAAAAAATTGGTACACTTCGTACTAATAATGGGAAAGAATACACTTCAAATGCTTTTGAAGATTATCTTCGCCAACATGGAATTGCACATCAGAATACAGTTCCCTACAATCCTCAACAAAACGGTGTAGTAGAAAGAATGAATAGAACCATAATGAATATGGTTCACGCAATGATGTTTTTTGAGAATGTAAAACTAATGTTTTGGGGTGATGCAGTGAAATGTGCAGCCTATTTGAGAAACAGAAGTCCCTCAAATGCTCTTGATAACAAGACTCCACATGAAATGTGCTTTGGCCATCTCCCTTCAATCAGGCATCTCAGATTTTTTGGTTCCACTTGTTATGCCTTGATTCCAAAGGAGCAAAGAAACAAGCTTGGTGCTCGAAGCAAAAA
>LPNX010207966.1:55729-89075 GCA_001517045.1 Pseudotsuga menziesii
GTGTTTGCTTTGGATTCATCATTCCTATACCTTGGAGTATGATAAACCATGGATAATTGAGCATTACATCCCATTTTTCAATATGCTCGTGTTTAGCCGCTGGTTATAGTATGCTGCACACCATCATTTTTTATGAATTTTTAGACACAGATATGGTTTTTTCTGCAGATTCCAAATATGCAATTTTTAACAAGAATATATATATTTTTCTTTTTTTTTATTAATTATATTGTGTCATCACTCATCGACTCAAAAAACACATTGTTGGTGTTTCAGCCATATCTCTCTCATTTCTCAACCATTTTGAAAAAAAAATTGTATGTGCAGTAAAGGACACCAACCTCTACATGCTATTAAAAAAAATGTTTACAAATAATTTCATTAAGACCTTAAGTTTTCTATTGCATCTAACGTGTCAAAAGAGACCCTCATTACCTTGCACACAACCCTAAGCTAGTTTATTTTGCATATACAAAACTTAAGGGACCCGTTACACTGTGGTGGAAAGAGGCCTAAATTAAAACGAATAAAAGAGAAAAACATAGACTAAAGACTTGAGATAGAATGGTAACCAAGATGAAAGAGATATTTACACCTTAATATAATTAGTTGAACTTGTTCAATAAGTTGCAATACCTAAGACAATAAGAGATTAATGTCGCAACAAGTGATGAATGCAAAAGGAAGAGAATGATAAGAAGGCTGTTCGATACGTTAATTTCCTCAGGCTACAGATTCAAGATGAAACCATCTTGATAAGATTTCTTTTAGCCAAGAAGTCTTATCAATTTTCTTTGAGAGAAGACATGAAAGATGCCACCAGAGGACAAAGAGGACTAGTTACAATGAATATTTGTTTTATTGACTACATCAAAGTTTGGATGGTGCAACATGGAAGTCTAAAGTGAGTTGGGTCGATAATTTATGAGGGAAAATTTTACGGGCGAAATTTATCCCATGGGATAATTTTTTGACTTTTTTTTTTAAAATGATACCCCAAATTTGATTTTTTTTTCCAAAAATGATACCCCAATTTGATTTTTTTTTTATAAGTTGATTCGCCCAAATTCCATGTGATAACAATTTTTAACTCGAAAAATGGCCAAAATTGTCCAAAAACCATATAAACTCCTTATAAGTTTGAATCTTTTTATAAAAATATATCCCCACATTTCATGATTTGAAATTTAAGAATTAATAAGATTTATCAAAAATTTTATATCTCACAAAATTATCAGTACTTAAAATTTTCACTGAAGAATATGTTTCCATCCCACTAATTTTTGATGATTAATTTTGTAAACATTACAACTTCCATTTTCATTGATAAAAGAAGATGCAAAGAAATTGGCTAATTTTGTTGGCATTAACCCCAAACATGAACCAAATAGTGTTGAAAGGTATAGTTTCCTGAAATATGTGGCCAGAAGGTTTAACAATCGTATGTGGCTAGAAGGTTTAACAATCGTTCTCAATGCTCGAACCATCATTTCACTTCAACAGACATCAGTTGTAAGACGTAAATATCTTGTCGTGTATATTCTACTACTACAAAGGTAATAATTGTTGTGAATGAAAGTGTAAAGAATGAGGAATCGTCATAATTAACTGAATATAAGGAAATGGCCGCCTCCAACTAACCTTATCGAATGGGCATTGTAGATTGATTGCAAATGGTGGGAGAGAGCATGGCTCAAACTGAATGAAACCAATTTGTTGGGTTGATGGGTTGGGATGATGGCTATAAATGATAATGTTATTGTATTTGTTTGATGGTATATTAATATATTAGCACATTTACAGAGTTTGTGGCTAGATCAAGTTTATAGCGATCAAATGCTTGAGAAATGGTGATGGAATGGAAGACAATTTGGAATTTTTTTATTCCTCATATTATTCTAGTTAAAGGGGTTCAACTTTAAGTTATCCATGTGTAGCTACATGTTATCACGAACATTCTTCCTGTTATCCATTTATCAACTATCAACTATTTTTATATTTTTCTATATTTTTATCTTACATTCTTCTAGTTATCTACCATGAACTCTGTTGGTTATTCATTCATGACCTATTTGTTATCCATGGATAGCTACCAGTTATATATATATATATATATCTATATATATATATATATATCTATATATATATATATATATCTATATATATATATATATATCTATATATATATATATATATAGATATATATATATATATTATTTCGAATTTTGAATCACTGTCATAGAATCAATCTCGACAATACACTTGTCTCATCCTGGTCGGTAGATGAAAAAGCATAATATCTAGTCCATCCCAAATCTCAAATAAAAACATCTATAAATGTAAAATTTTTAAAATAGAGTAAGGCCTTTAAAGCATTGCATTTACTTTCTTGAACTTCAAAAACAAAATCAAGGATATGATGGGCAAGTATGTGATGAAGGTTATGATTGGGATTATCATTAAGGTATGTGATTAAACTCATTTTAAACCTATCAATATAGTTTATTTTGTAAAAGAAATTTAAAAAATTATTTAAATGGGTTTATATATTTTTTATATTTTTATGTTTGAATTTTCATAATTTTGATATGTATCTGAATAAAACACTAAAAAAATTCAAAGACAACTACTATTACACATATTTGAATTGAATTACACCTTTTATAATTTTGTTTTTATTTTTTATTTTCAATAGTTATAATAAAAATATTTTTTAATTTCGTTTTTGTTTTTATTAAAGTTTATAATTTCTTTATAATCTATCAATAGAATTTTAAATGGTTTTTACATAGTAAGCAAGTTGTTCTTTATCGATTTTTCGATGATCTAATTCAAGCGTTTATTGCATCTATTCTATGTACATAATTGTTTGTACTTTATATTAAGTTTATTCATAAAAAAGATATTTCTAAATTATATATATATATAAAACAGGATTATGAAGAATGATTGACTAACATGTTTGTTTAGTCTTATTAAGAAGATATCTTGTCCTTAATAGCCATATTGATAATATTATATTTTATGAGTAATTAGGTTTATATTAGTTATTTTAATGCAATGTGTAGAAGGTCTAAAGCTTCATGAGCTTAATGATGAATGGGGTGGTGATGTGTTTTCAATAGTGTTAAACTTTAATTTATTATTTTTATTTGTTAAATGTTCAAAATTATATAGACGTTTAGTTTTGACCTTAATAACCATATTGGCAATATTATATTTTATGAGTAGTTGGGTTTATATTAGTTATTTTAATACAATAGGTGGAAGATGTAAAGCTTATTTGAGCTTAATGATGAATAGGGTGGTGATGTATATCCAATAGTGCTAAATTTAAAATTAGATTTTGATTTTGATTTTAATTAGTTAAATGTTCAAAATTATATAAAGAAGCTTTTATTTACATAAAGAAAGACGTGTTTTTTAATATTTATATCTATAATAAATATGAAGATATAGATTAGTGTGTTTAATCTAAGAAAAAACAAATTTAAGACACACATATGTTAACATAAAATTATCTAAATCCACAATAAATTTGATGGAAACTAATTGAACTAAAAATTATATATATATTCCAAAGAAAAAAAAATATAATTTCTATTCAAAGGTTGAACATAAATTACACTATCCATGTGCATAGTGCAATAACTGTTGGTTATATGTTATATTCTTTGCATGTATGTGTGGGAGGTGCGACTACCAGTGACATGCCTAAGAATCCCTGTCGGCACCTTCACAGAAATAGGATGGTAGGTTGTTTCTGTTCGGAAACAACTGTTAGGGTATTTCCAACGCGAGCATAGCGAGCCTAGATTTTTGGGTTGTTTTTTCTATTTTTTGGGAATTTTCTAAAGAAATGTAATTTAATTCTGGTTAAGGGAATGAGTGTTGAGAATATAAGTTTTCATTGATGTCAAAGGGTTTCACGTATGAAAAAGGAATAACTAGTAGATATGGTAGCAAGATGAATTCAGCAATGACACAAAGGAAAGTCAATATTGAGAAATTAGGGATTCTGAGAGAGAGAAGACAGAGATCGATTGATCAATCAGTGTAAGGATCAATGATAAACCTATAGGCCTAAGTCTGTGCAGTTATTAATGGTTGAGATCATGGTAAGAGAAAATCCTCGACTGCGGTTGAATTTCGCAAGTTAGAGTTGCGAATGAGATAAATTGATAATTCTCATTCATATGCTTGAATATCTTGTGGTGGATATTAAAGGTGGAATAAGATCAATGGATGAAGAAGAATCCGCTGATAAAAGAGCGAGGAGGATAAAAGGTGATTCGGGATGCGAAATCAGAAACTACTCGCCAAAAAAGATATCAAAATCAACGGACGAGGTTGATCATGGAAGAAGATCAACAGCTGCTAGTTATTTCACAAGGAGAAGTAGCACTGATTAATAAAATCCTGATGTGTGCAAAATTTGAATAAAATCTACCTTTATGATATTGGGTTCCACTGTCGATCTAAATCTGATAGCCCTCATGGATTTTGGAAATTCAACTAGCAGGTGAGTTAACGTTTTGGATGGGAGTGAAATTTCATTGAGAAATACTTTACTGACAACGTGGAGTACGGTCCAGATCAATCTAGAGAAATTACAGAAGCTGATCTTAAGAAGATCGATGATAGTGGATGATTTCCGGACAAAGAAAAGGGGAGATCCACAAATCCACATTTGATCATAGATCAACGGTTAGGATTGAATATGTAAGGAAGTCTACGGTGGGGAATAATTTCCTCACAAAGAAGAGGGGAGATCCATATATCTGCATTAGATGATAGATCAATGGACAGAAGTGAACTAACAAAAATAAATCAATGGTTCATAAGAAAAGTGGAAGGCAGAAAGTGAAAGATCAAGTTCTAGAATAATATGGTTTTCCGCAAACCGAAGTCTAGAAGGAGGAAAGCGGAAGGTGGAGATTCGTGAAAAGAATTTAGGAAATTTCACAGTACTGCATTCTGCATCCCGCGATTCAGAAGCTCGACGGTCAAAAATACATCCATAAAATATTGACGATGTGGAAAGATTAGTGCAGAAAGCGGAAGGCAGAGAATTGTGAAAGCAACATTTGAGATTTTGAGAACCCGCATTCCACATGTCACGATCTTAAAGATAGATGGTTAAGAGACATCTGTAAAATATCTACAGTGCATAAATATTAGTGCAGAAAGCAAAAGGTGGAGAATTGCGAAAACAACGTTTGAGTTTTTGAGAACCCCCATTCTGCATCCCGCGATCCAGAAGATCAACGTCACGAGACATCTGTAAAGAATCAAGGATGCGGAAATATTGAAAGCAGAAATTGTGAAATGATATATGGAAAAAAATCACATACCTGATATCCGACTTCCACCTCAGATCGATGGTAACAAAAATATTGAAGGAGATCAATGGTGTAGAACGATTGAGGCAGAAAGACATTTTGAGAAATGTCATAGTTAGGAAATATGCATACCGAATCTTATCTTAGATCTATGGTCAAGAAGAAGACCGATATAAAATAAACTGCTTAGGATAATTGCAAAAACTGAGAATGCGAAAGGTAACGAACGGAAGATTAAACAACAAATAGATTAACAGGGAATTAGCTTAGTTTTTTTGAAGAGGCATGATCGAAAAATGAAATGGCACAATGATGAAGAGATGCATCTGCAAGAAGCGTGAAGGTATTTATTGACAGAATAATTGAAGGAAAGAATTTGTCTCTGTGATTGCGAATGATAGAGTCCAATAAGTATATAACAGACTGATAAAAATCAGTCCAGGGTGGTAGGGTGGTGCTAGGGCAGACTATAAGTCTGCAAAGGGTGTCGTAGCATCCTTGTCTATTGTAGCAGGACCAAAACCACGGTGTTGGAAAATACTTTTCTATTGCAGAAGGTAGAAATATAGGGTGTTGGAGCATCCTTGCCTATTGTAGCAGGCTGAAACATAGGGTGTTGTTGCATCCTTTCTGTAGTAGCAGATAAAGCAATTTTGTAGATTCATTTTTTAATGAGTTTGAAACGGTGGTTTTTCCTTTGAATTTTCCACATTAAAATTTGTGTCTTAGCCAATTTGATTCATTTTGTGTTTTTATTTTAAAATAAAAAGACAATATTGATTCACCCCTGCCTCTTAGTATTGTGGGATAATCCAATAATTGGTATCAGAGTCAGTTCCTTCACCATATTTTAACCACTTAAGGAAGATCCTATTTAAACACCACTAGGGATAAACAAGAAGGTTTATCCACTAACAAACCTCCATTATTCACATGTAAGAATTATGCATACTGGAATGTGAGAAGGAAGTGCCATCTGATCATGTCCCTTGGATGGAAGGTTTGGGAAACAACTGAAAAGGAGTATAAAATATATGACCAAACACCTACAAACAGTGTGGAACTAGCCCAATATGAAGGTAATGTCAAATCCCTAAATGCAATCCTGAGTGGATTGAAATTTTTTGTATTTACAAAATTTATGTGATGTAAGACTACCAAACAAGCCTGGGATAAATTAAAAATTATCTATGAAGGGGTATTTAAAGTCAAAGAATCCAAACTTTAGACATACAAATGCCAATTTTAGAGCCTTAAAATGAAAGAAGAAGAAAATATTGGGGAATACCTTCTAAGAGTAGATGAGGTTGTCAATTCTATTAGAGGTCTTGGAGGAAAATTAAAAGAAAGAGAAGTGGCTAACAAGGTAATAGGATCATTACCAATAAAGTATGACTGAAAAGTATCCACCTTAGAAGAATGATATGATATTGACCTTGTGACAGTAGATGAACTACATGGAATCATCACTACATATGAGATGAGAACGAGACTAAATGAATGCTCAAGAAAATAAGCATAATTTAAATTCTCATCCAAAAGCCAATAAAAAATCCTAGATGATGAGGAAGCCGTTTTATTAAAAAACTTGAGAAATGTACTAGAAAATATAAAGGAAAGTTACCTCTAAAATGTTTCCACATTTGGAAGACTTGGAAATTTTGCTTCAAAATGTACTTACCCTAAACAAGATGATAATGATGAGAGAGAAACTTCAAAATTCAAAAAGGGTAAAATAGGAAACAAGAAAAAGTCCTATGAGAAAAAGAAAATTGTTTACACTATGGAAGATAGTGAAGATGCAGATACAAGTGAAGATGAAGAAAATTAAATTCTATTAAGGGGCATAGATACTTGAGCAACAAATAGTGACTCAGATGTAGAAAGAGAAGTAGACTTAAGAGATAAACCTATTAGTTCTCTTGAAGAACTTGAGAAATGCAGGAAAAAGAACAAACGGTCAAGTCATATAATTAGTGAGTTGGAAGCTCAACTTCTAGATGCCAAAAGGATTGAGGAGGATCTAAACCTGCAACTCAAAAGAAGAATACAAGAATATGAGATACTTGAAGAAGAGATCATACAAATCAAGAAAAAACTTGATGAAGGATCTATCAAATAGAAGTTTGAGAATATCTCAAGGATTCTAGATGAAATCCCAAATAGAAAAAGAGCATCAAGTGATAGATCTAGCTTGGGTTTTAACAAAGAAAAGAAACCAGAATGTTTCTCTTTCACTAATCAAGGAGGAAACAAGAAAAGGTATGTTGAAGCAGTAAAAAGTCCAATTAAAAAGGAAGAGAGAAAGAAAAATGCCCTAACTCTCAAGATAAAAACAGAAATAATATGTTTCCTAAGAGACCAAATAGACATCTCCATATATTTTTAGGCCACTGTTTCTCCTGTAATAACTTTGGTTATAAAGACTTAAACTGCAGAGCTTATAGGAAGGTTCCTAAATACAAGAAGAAGTCATCAAGTAATAAACCAAAAGGAAATCATAACATTCTTACACTTCTTCAAAAACATGACATAGAGTGTTACACTAACCATGGACATATGGCAAGATATTGTAAACTGATGACTCCTACAAGGAAGACTTTTGAAATCAAGTCTCAAGACATAAAACAAAATAAGTATTGAAGGGAAAAGGAAGAAAAGGAAATTTCCATGATTTCTCTATGTGCAACAGAAAACCAAAACCTATGGCACTTGGATAGTGGGTTCTCAAAACATGTGAATGGTGACCCAAACAAATTCATAACACTAAAATATAATAAGGGTAAAGTCACTTTTGGAGACAATTTGTCTTCTAAGACAATTGGAAAAGGGACAACTGTTGTCAATATCAAGATTAAAGCAAAAAATGTATTACTAGTAGAAAACCTCAAGCCTAATCTCCTCAATTTAATTCAAACATGTGGTCAAGGACACATATATATTTTTTATTTAGAAAAATGGGAAATCAGGAAAAAGGACTTAGGAAGGTTTGTTGGCACCGCTATAAGAAATTCAAACAATGTATACATCCTAGATAATGAAAATCAGTGTTACTTAAGTATGATTGATGAAAGTTGGTTATGACACAGAAAGTTGGGACACTTAAATTTTGACAATATTGTCAAAATAAGTAAGAAGGGAGTTGTAAGATACTTTGCTAAAATTGTAAAACCTCTAAACTCAGTTTTTAAACATTGTCAAAATGGGAAGCAAACTAGAGCTAGTTTTAAAACAAAATAACATATGACTTCGTATCCTCTAGAAATAGTGCACATGGATCTCTGTGGACCAACAAGAACTAAAATCCTGGAAGGAAAATATTATTTCATGTTTCTCATTGATGATTACACAAGGATGACTTGGGTGACATTTCACAAGGAAAAAATAGAAGCTTTTGAGAAATTTAAAATATTCAAGCCAATGGTTGAAAATGAGACACACATGAAAATCAAATGTCTTAGATCTGACAATGGGGGAGAGTTTACTTCAAATGATTTCAATAAGTTTTGTGAGACACATGGAATTAAGAGACAATTTTTAGCAGCAAAGACTCCTCAACAGAATGGTGTTGTTGAAAGGAAAAATAGAACAGTCCAAGAAGCTGCCAGAACAATGCTCAATGAAGCAAAGTTTTCAGATGCATATTGGAGAGAAGTTGTATACACAACTGTCTATATACTTTATAGAGGACAAATCAGAGTGAATAAGGATAAGACCCCTTATTAACTATGGTATGGAAGACTGACCTCAGTCAAATATTTCAAAGTATTTGGCAGTAATTGTTACATTAAAAGGAACAAGGATGACCTTGGAAATTTTGACACTAGGACTGATGAAGGAATATTTTGAGGATATACATCCACCAAAAATGCGTATAGATGTTACAATAAAAGGTTACAAAATATTGTAGAAAGTGCATATCTGAGAGTAGATGATATAAAACCAAGAAGAGGAAGAAGTCATGGAAGTTTTGAAAATACAAATGATGAAGAAAAGGAATACTTGAAAGAGGATGAAAGTACTCATGACGAAGAAGAAGGAATAATAAAAGGAAGATCCATAGGAAAGTGAAGAAGAATTCACAATACCTAATACAAAAACTCCATCTAGAAGGATACAAAATAATCATTCGGAGACACATATATTACATGATAAAGATGTTGGAGTTAGTACAAGGAGACAAATAACATTTAATGAACAATCCCTACTCTCAATAGTGGAATCTAAGGATTTTACAGAAGCCAGCAAAAGTAATGAATGGGTCAAATCCATGAATGAAGAACTAGATGAAATTGAGAAAAACGAAACCTAGGAACTTGTCCCTAGACCTACAGATAAGAGTGTTATAGGGAACAAATGGGTTTTCAAGAACAAATTCAATTAGGATAGTCAAGTGATAAGGAACAAGGAAATATTAGTATGTAAATGGTATGCTCAGGTAGAAGGGATTGATTTTGAAGAAACTTATTCTCCTTTGGAAAGAATTGAAGCAATCATAATGTTTCTAACACTCTCAAGCCATAAAAATTTTAAAGTGTATCAAATGGATGTCAAGTCTGCATTTTTGAATGGAAAAATAGAAGAAGAGGTTTACATTGAACAACTTGAAGGTTTCGTAATATCAGAAAACATAGACTATGTTTGAAAACTGAAAAAGGAACTCTATGGTCTCAAACAAGCTCCAACGGCCTGGTTTTCAATGTTAGATTTTTAATACTAAGCTAACATAACATTAGGATCTTTAAACTGAGAGAACAACAAGCACAACAATCAAACACAAGAGACAATGAACACAATGTTTTTCCTCGAGGAAACAACAATCAAACACAAGAGACAATGAACACAATGTTTTTCCTCGAGGAAACCATAAATGGAGAAAACCCCGCAACTTCCTCAGAGATAGATTCAGCACCAAAGTCAAACCCAAAAACAGTAAGACCATCTCCCGACAATAGTAAGCTCTTTCCTCTTGCACCGGTGTCTTTCTCTTCCTCAGCTATGCGCTACAACTAAGTGTGGATGAGATGTGTGATAAATAGAGAGATCACCTCTCTATTTATACTAATTCCCGACATGACTAAAAACCCTACTAGGGCCAACCTCACTAGGAGAGTCTAATAACCCTAGTGCTCCAAAATTGTGAGGACTTTAACCCTTGGACAATAGGAGGGTTACCCACAATGACTTGACATGACTTGTTTACACTATATATTCTCTCGATAGGAACATCAAGGCATGACATGACACAAGTACATCCAGGAATAAACATCAGGTTACAATAGATAAGAAATACAAGTGAATACATTCTAAAGTTACAATTACATCAACACTCCCTCTTAACTAGGAAGGTATTCTCTTGACACAATTTTCATCACTGGTCTTCTTCTCTGGATCATCTCGTTATCTGTATCTTCAAGTCATCTTTGTATTTGAATCTAGATCATCACTGGATCTGGATCATCGTCACTGGATCTGGATCATCACTCGATCTGGATCATCATCATTGGATTTGGATCATCTCTGGAGCATCATCTCTGGATCTGAATCATCCCTCGATCTAGATCATCTCTGTTGGATCATCAATACTAGATCTTCACAGGTGCTATCTCATGATTCTTCTTGCCACAGGAAGTTCTACAGAGCCATCCTTTTTCATGTTGGATGTAGTCCTAACCACCATGTAGGTCTTCTTCAGTGCTTATATCTGACACTTAAGTCAGAATGGCCCGCCCAGCACTTACATTTGACCTACTCGTCAGAAAGGCACGCCCAACACTCACATCTGATCATATAGGAACCAATCCCATAATCACATCAGAAAGGCCCAACACTCACATCCGTTCAACCAATGATTAGAATGGCCCAACACTTACACTTGGCCATGCGAGGAACCAATACTCCATGCCAAAAGGATTTGCACTTACATCTGATCAACCAATGATCAAAGAAATTCAATTGCACTTACATTTGATCAACCAATGATCAAAGAAAGGCACAGTACTTATATTTGATCAACAAATGATCAAAGAAAGGCTCAGCACTTACATCCGACACATGCGATGAACCAATCCAACATGCATGTTCGAAAAAGTGTGCACTCACATCTGATCCTGTAGGAACCAATCCTACAGTCATATCAGAATGTCCCCTAGTCCTAGATTGAGCTACCTGGTAACTGACCAGGTGTCTCCATTCTCCAGGAGAATGGCAATTTCCCTTACATCTATCCTACTTGACATAATGGCTAGCACTCACATTTGACATGGAAGGAGCTAATCCTCTCACCATGAAAGAATGGCTCAGCCCTTACATCTAACATACTCATCAAAATGGCTATGGATTTAACACTCATACCTGACAAGGAAGGAACAAATCCTCTCACCATGACAGAATGGCTCAGCCCTTACATCTGACCATGGAAGGAACCAATCCTCCCACCATGTCAAAATGGCTATGGGTATCATCACTTTCCCTTGGAGGAAACCTCGATCTGGAGAACACCAAGATTCTCCCTGAAGTACTTGAACTTCACCCTAACCAATGGCTTCATCAACACATCAGCTATCTGTTCCTCCATCACAACATACTAGAGCTTCACTACTCCCTTCTGCACCATATCCCTGATATAGTGATACTTGATCTCTATATGATTCGACTTGTCATGAAACACTGGATTCTATGACAACTTTACAGAACTCTGGTTGTCACAATGTATACAAGTAGCATCCATTTGGGGATCAAAGAAATCAAACAGTAGCTTTCGTAGCCATACTACCTCACAACTAGCTGAACAAGCTGCGACATACTCTACTTCAGATGTACTCAGTGCCACATAGGATTGCTTCCTGTTAAACCAAGAGATCACACCTGATCCCATACTAAAGCAACAACCTGAAGTGCTTTTCCTATCGATGGCACTTCCTTCCTAATATGAATCAACATAACCCTCCAAGTTAATCTTCTGATTTTCCTCGTACTTGAGCCCATAATCAATTGTACCTCTCAAGTACCTCAGAATCTGATTTGTAGCAATCAAGTGAACATGTCTTGGATCTATCAAGAACTGGCTCAAGGTGTTCACAGCAAAGTAAATGTCTTTTATCATGTTCATCAGGTACATCAAGGACCCAATCATCTGAAGATACATCGGGGCATCAATTGTCTCTGATGAAGCATCACTCAATAGCTTCAGGTTCGATGCTATAGGTGTGGCCATACCCTTGTAGTCCATCATCCCAAACCTCTTCAGGATCTCTACTGCATACTTCCCTTATCCGAGGGAGATTCCATCCACATTCTACCATACCTCCATGCCTAGAAAATAATGCATCATACCCAAGTCCTTCATTTCAAAATCGACAGCAAGCTTTCTCTTCTTATCAGCAATCAACCCATCCATACTTGTTACAAATAGATCATCTACATATAGTAGAAGCATCACTGGGTTTCCATTTCAACCTTGTAGTAAAGGTTGAAATTGTCTTTACTCTTGGTAAAGCCCAAACTAGATAGAAATATGTCAATTCTGTCGTACCATGTCCTAGGTTCCTATTTCAAACCATACAGGGATTTCTTCAATATGCACACATGTGACTCCCTGTCATGTGTCTCAAAACTAAGTGGCTATTCTACATACACTTCCTCTTCCACTACACCATTCAAGAAAGCAGTCTTGACATCCATTTGGTGTATCTTCCATTTCATTACTGCAGCCAAATCAAGTACTGTTCTCATGGAAGTGTATCTAGCCACAGGAGCAAAGGTTTCTTCATAACCTATTCCTTCCTTCTGTGAGAAGCCACGAGCTACAAATATTGCCTTATATTTTTCAATGCTACCATCTGCAGCATGCTTGATCTTGTAGATCCATTTGGAAGTTACAACTGACTTCCCTTCTGGTCTTGGGACAACATCCCAAACATCATTCTTCATGATTGATTGATACTCTTCGATCATAGCATCCTTCCATTCTTTTCGTTCTGCAACTTCTTCATAGTTGGAAGGTTCTTTATTGATAACATCACATAGTAAAGCTACATATCCGGAACAAGATCTAGTTCTCTTTCTTTCTCTGTGATTCTCTTCTGGAGCCCCATATCTTTCCGCACCTTGGATAATCTCTTATACCCAAGAAGGTTTCCTCTTGTGAGGATTCTTCTCCTGAGGTGGATCTACAGGTTTTTGTGGTTCTTCAAATTCTCGATATTCTTCTTGAATTTCTTCATTCATGGTTGTATCATGAATTCTGGGTGCTTCTGCTTCTTCAGTATCTTTAATAGGTCTCTTTCTGGATTTGTTGTAAGCTATGTCTTCATAAAATGTTACATCCCTACTAATGTCAATATTCTTGAATCCTGGGAAGTATATTGTGTAAGCCTTCAAGCTTTCAGAGTATCCCACAAATATACCCTTCTTTCCTGAAGGATCTAGTTTTGTTCTCTTTTCTTTTGGTATGTGTATGTACACTTGACAACTGAATATTCTGAGATGGGTGACTTCTAGTTTCTTACCAAAGAAGACTTCTTCAGAAGTCTTGTTCTTGAGTACTCTATGTGGAGTACGGTTCTGTACATACACCGCTTTTCTG
The DNA here is from genome assembly GCA_001517045.1 of Pseudotsuga menziesii. Lineage (NCBI taxonomy): Eukaryota > Viridiplantae > Streptophyta > Pinopsida > Pinales > Pinaceae > Pseudotsuga > Pseudotsuga menziesii. The sequence continues at coordinate 69,659 of LPNX010207966.1, forward strand.
GCTACTTCTGCCCATATATGCATAGGAAGATCTTAATCACGAAGCATTGCTCTTGCAACTTCCATGATGGTTCTATTCTTCCTTTCTGCAACCCCATTATGTTGTGGATTGTAAGGAGTGGAAAAATCCCTCTTAATCCCTGATTCTTTGCATAAGTCTTTGAATTCATTTGATGTGAATTCTCTGCCATGATCTGATCGAAAGGTCTTGATCTTCTTTTCTGTGTGGTTCTCGATCAAGGCTTTGAATTCCTTGAACTTGCTGAAAACTTCATCTTTTTTCTTCATGAAGTAAATCCATGTCTTCCTAGAAACTTCATCAATGAAAGAAACATAGTATACATACCCGCTTATTGAACTTGATGACATTGGTCCACATACATCAGAGTGGATGATTTCCAAGATTCCTTTTGCCTTGCTCTTGCTACTTGGAAATGTCTTCTTTGTATTCTTTCCTTTTGCACATCCTTTGCAGACCCCTTCATGTTTTGCTTGAATTTTTGGAAGACCTTCAATAGCTTTGCTTGCTAGTGGTAGTGCTCTTTAATGCACATGTGTCAGCCTTCTGTGTCAAAGTTCATTTGGCTCTACTATGTCATGGACCAAAGCTTGTTCTAGATGGCCCTTTAGCTTGTATAAGCCTCCTTCTTGTTCTCCAATCACTATTGCATCATCAATAGTATTTCCTATTGGCCATATACAAATGCCACCCTCATGCCTTTTGTATCCAATGCTAATATAGATAGAAGATTGTTCTTCAGTCCTGGTACAAACAAGACATCTTTCATTTTTATAGATTTTCTGGAGTCTAGCTTGTAGGAGGATTCACCACTACCTTTTATGGGATATTGGTAGTCATCCCCAAGCTTCACCTTATGGGGTGAATTATGTTCGGATAGTTTCTCAAAGGATTCCTTGAAACCTGTCATGTGCTTGGAATCCCCACTATCAATAAGCCAATCTTTGCTTCCATAAGTGACAATTCTCGTGAGAGCGGAGATCAGAACATATTCATCTTCACTTGAAGAGTCTTCACTTTCTTGTTTTACTCTCTTCCTGGGAGGATCATCATCCTCAGCAATGTGAGCATGATGTATTCTTTTGGAGTTCCTCTTCTTCTTGGATCCATTTTTATTCTTGGGACAGTTTCTAGCAGAGTGTCCTAGTTCATCACATGTATAACATCTGAGTCTGGATGGATCCCTTCTTAAAAAGTTATTTTTCTGATGAGAATGTTTACCTTGGTGATGATGATTTTCCATTCTTCCTTTCTTCGAGTGTACTGTGAGAGCTTGATATTCACTTCCCATCTTTTCTTCTCGACCATCTATCCGAGCTTCTTATTGAGAGCATTCTTCCCACAGTCTACTAAACTTGACCAACTTCTTTCTAGCACAGATTCCTTGGATGAAATAATCCCATGACCTAGGGAGGCCATTCAATGTTGTCATCACAATTTCTGCATTCTCCACTTCTTCATCTACAGTTTCTAGTTGTTCTTTGATATGGGAGACCCTTGTGAAGTATGGCTGGATGGTCTCCTCATTATGGATCTTGACATTCTTCAACTGGTTCCTTAGAGTCATCTTCTAATTGTTGTTCTTCCCTTCAAATAGTTTGGTTAGGGCATCAAACATGTCTTTAGGTATATTGAAGGAGGACACCTATGGAATGAGGTGATCCTTAATAAAATCTGCAATGATCCTCTTTGCCATAACCGACTTCTTATTATGTAAGGCTTTGGTCTCATCTCCCTCTGGAATTGGAACCTCCTCATGGATATAGGAGTCCAAGTCATTTTCTTCCAGGACCAGGGAGATCCTATACTTTCAAGCTCGGAAGTTATCAGCTCCCTCAATATTTTCATCAAGCTTGGTATGATGAGACATCTTAACTAAGAACATCAAATGGAAATACAAACGTTTTAGATATTACTAGGTCAAGATGTCGGATGTGAATTTGGAGCTGAAATCCTGCAGTGCTAGTTCAGGAACATATTAGGGTTTTTCTTTTCCAGAGTTCTATCCATCCAAATGCTTTGAATTTGATCCCTAACTTCAATTTTGGGGAGGATATCAATCCAGGAATGGGGTCACTGAAAAATTCCTCTTCTGTGAAAGCCCTAATTTTTGGCAGTAGTGTCGGGTCCAAAACTGAAAAACCTCAGAATTGAATTCTACTTCGACAGAAAGATGCACCCTAGGGAGGAGAGTTATTCCACCTTAATTTTTCTGAAAATATATGGAGAGAGATCCACAAAATAGGAAGCCCTAGTTCCCGTAGCTACACAGTGTCTTCTTGTCAGGTTAGCTCTGATGCCATGTAATATTTTTAATATTAAGCTAGCATAACATTAGGATCTTTGAACTAAGAGAACAACAAGCACAACAATCAAACACAAGAGACAATGAATACAGTGTTTTTTCTCGGGGAAACCATAAATGGAGAAAACCTTGCAACTTCCTCAGAGATAGAATTAGCACCAAAGTGAAACCCAAAAATAGTAAGACAATCTCCTGACAACAGTAAGATCTTTCCTCTTTCCCCAATGTATTTCTCTTCCTCAGCTATGCACTACAACTGAGTGTGGATGAGATGCATGATAAATAGAGAGGTCACCTCTTTATTTATACTAATTCCCGACATGACTAAAAACCCTACTAGGGCCGACCTCATTAGGAGAGTCTAATAACCCTAGTTCCCTGGAACTATGGGGACTTTAACCCTTAGCCAACAGGAGGGTTACCCACAAAGACTTGACATGACTTGTTTACATTATAGATTCTCCTGATCCGAACATCGGGGCATGACATGACACAAGTACATCCCGAAATAAACATCGGGTTACAATAGATAAGAAATACAAGTGAATACATTCCGAAGTTACAATTACATCAACATTCAAGACTGGACAACTATTAAAATAACAAGGAGTTAAGAGAGGGGCCACTGAAAGTAATCTCTACATAAAGTAGAAGATGGAAATATGATCATTGTTGTTGTTTATGTAGATGTCATCATATTTGGAAGCAAATTACAAATACTAAGTGTAAAGTTTGCTTCTGAAATGAAGAAGGAATTTGAAATGTCAATATTGGGTGAACTAACATTCTTCTTGGGATTACAAGTTTATGAAACAGACACAGGAATCTTTATCTCTCAAACTAAGTACATCAAATACATGCTTAAAATATTTAAGATGGAAGACTCCAAACTTGTTAGTACTCCTATGATCATAGGTTGTAAAATAAGTAAGGACAATGAGTCTCTGGAAGTGGATCATACCATGTACACATCCATGATAGGAATCCTACTATATGTGACAACTACAAGACTAGTTGTGATGCAAGATGTAGGTTTGGTTGCTAGGTTCTAGTCAAGCCCCAAAGAAATGCATCAAACCACAGTAAAAGGGATTTTCAAATATTTGAAAGGTACTATGGAGTATGGGTTATGGCACCCAAAAATTCAAGACTTTATCTTAAATGAATTTATTGATGTAGACTGGGAAGGAAGTGTGGATGATAGAAAGAGTACCAGTGGAGCAATGTTATTCTTAGGAAATTGTTTGGTTTCATGGTTAAGTAAAAAACAATATTCCATTTCACTCTCCCTAGCAAAGGTCGAATACATTGCTGCTATGTCATGCTTCACCAAGGTCATTTGGATGAAGCAGACACTAGAATACTTACTTTTGAAGTATGAGCACCCAATAATAATAAATTGTGATAATAGAAGTGCCATAAGTATGTAAAAAAACCCCGTCATGCACTCCAAGACAAAACACATACCAATAAAATATCACTTCCTAAGAGAACAAGTATCCCAGAAGGTTGTCAAACTAGAGTATATTGACACAAAAGAACAGGTCGCTGAAATTTTCACCAAGCCACTACCTAAGGAATCCTTTGAGAATCTTAGGTAGAAGATGGGAGTGATCCCCTTTCAAAAGTTATAGAGGAGGAAGCACAATCTCAGGGGGAGATATGATGACATGGGGAGTTGTCAGAAAGAAGAAAAACATAAAATCATCAATGGCATAACATGTTATCCTTTGTCATTTCTTTCAAAGTTGGAGAAGGTTTAGATATTACCATCAATGACAAAGGGGATATTGTTGAGAATATCAGTTGTCATTGATGTCAAAGGGTTTCATGTATGACAAAGGAATAACTAGTGGATATGGTAGGATGATGAATTCAACAATGACACAAAGGAAAGTCAGTACTAAGGAATTAGGGATTCCGTGAGTAAGAGAAGATAGAGGTCGATTGATCCATCACTATAAGGATTGATGATGAACCTCTAGGCCTAAGTCTATGTAGGTATTAATGGTTGAGATCATGTAAGATAAAATCCATGTCTATGGTTGAATTTCACAAGTTAGAGTTGTGAATGAGATAAATTGATAATCCTCAATCATATGTTTGAAGATCATGTGGTGGATATTAAAGGTGGAATTATATCAACAACTGAATAAGAATCCATTGATAAAAGAGAAAGGACAATAAAAGGTGAGTCGAGCTGCGGAATCAGAAACTAATCACTAAGGAGATCGAAATCAATGGACGAGGTTGATCATGGAAGCAGATCAATGGCTTCCAGTTATTTTGCAGGGAGAACTAGCATAGATTAATAAAATCCTGATGTGCCCAAAATTTGAATAAAATCCTCCTTTGTGATATTTGGGGTCCACTGTTGATCGAAATATGATGGTCTCATGGATTTCGCATATTCAACTAGAAGGTGAGTTAACATTCTGGATAGGAGCAAAATTTCATTGAGAAATACTTTACCGACAATGTGGATGGTCTAGATTAGTCAATAGAAATTATAGAATCCGATCTTGAGAAGATCTATGGAGGTGTATGATTTTCGCACAAAGAAAAGGGGAGATCCACAAATCCACATTTGATCATAGATCAATGGTTAAAATTGAATCCACAAGGAAACATACTGTAGGGAATGATTTCCACACAAAGGAGGGGAGATCCACAAATCCATATTAGATCGTAGATCGATGGATAGGGGTGAACCCACAAAAAGAAATCAATGGTTCACAAGCAAAGTGGAAGGCGAGAAGTGAAATAATTAGGGTCTAGAATAATATGGGTTTTTTCAAACCGAAGTCTGGAAGGAAAAAAGAGGAAGGCTACTAATCGAGAATTTTTTTTGGTAAATGTCACAGTTCCTCATTCGGCATCTCGTGATCCGGAATATTGACGGTCATAAAGACGTCTGTAAAATATTGAAGGCGCAGAAAGATTAGTGTGGAAAGCAGAAGGTGGAGAATTGCGAAAGCAATGTTTGAGTTTTTGAGAACCCGCATTCTGTATCCTATGATCTGGAAGATCGATGATCAGGAGACATCCATAAAATATCAACGGTGCGGAAAGATTAGTGCAGAAAGCAGAATGCAGAGATTTACGAAAGCAACGTTGGAGTTTTTGAGAACCTGCATTCCGCATCCCGTGATCCGAAAGATTAATGGTCAGGAGACATCCATAAAGAATCAACGGTGCAGAAAGATTGAAAGCAGAAATCATGAAATGATATTTGGAAAAATCCACATACCCAATATCCGATTTGCACCTTATATTGGCGGTCACAAAAATACTGAAGGAGATCAACTCTGCGGAACGGTTGAGGAGGAACTTTAAGTGTGGAAAAACATTTTGAGAAATGTCATAGTTAGGAAATCTGCATGCTGCATATTATATTAGATATACACTCAAGAAGAATCCCAATATAAAATCAATGGCTTAGGATAATTATGGAAATGGAGAATGCGGAAGGTCACAACTAGATGATTAAACAACAAATCGATTAACAGGGAATTAGTTTAGTTGTTTTGAAGAGTAACGATCGAAGAATGAAATGTTGTAATGATGGAGAGATCTGTCTGCAGGAAGCATGAAGTTATTTATTAACAGAATAATTGAAGAAAAGAATTCATCTATGTGATTGTGAATGAAAGAGTCCAAGAAGTATATAACAGACTGATAAAAATCAGTCTAGGGTGGCAAGGTGGCGCTAGGGCGGACTATAAGTCTGCAAAGGGTGTTGTAGCATCCTTGTCTGTTGTAGCAGGCAGAAACCAAGGGTGTTGGAGCATCCTTGCATGTTGCAGCAGGAATAAATCTAGGGTGTAGGAGAATCCTTGTCTGTTGTAGCAGGCAGAAACACAGTGTGTTGTTGCATCCTTTCTGTAGTAGCAGATAAAGCAATTTTGTAGATTCATTTTTTAATGAGTTTGAATCGATGGTTTTTTCTTTGAAGTTTCCATGATAAAATTTGTGTATTAACCTGTTTGATTCATTTTTTGTTTTTATTTTAAAAGAAAAAGACAATACTGATTCACCCCCCCTCTCTCAGTATTGTGGGATAATACAACAATGGGGTCTATTTTATAACCCGAGTTAACGAACTAGGATATTCGAGGCTACATAATACCTATATTGTATTGTGAGTTATTCATAATGATAATGAGAAAATAGGAGGTGTGGCTCTAAGGTTTGTTGGTTTTCTCGGTTAAGGGTTTCCAGGGTACATATATGTGTGAATGTTGTGGTGTCATATTTATTTTTCTTTAAAGAATCTATATGCTTTTCTTCTATACACAAGTTTAAAAATTTCATTTGGTATCAGAGCTCAATTATTGGCATCAAGGGGAAACCTTTGTTGTTGAGGGTTCGACGCAGTTGATAGATCTTGGATCTGTGATAAACCTGGGTTCATTGGGATCTTTGTAGTGTTGATTTTTGAATTGAAAGATAATGGAGAGTAGTTCCAGAATTGAGATCGAGAAATTTAACGACCAGAATTTTGAGTTATGGAAGCTCAAAATGGAAGGCATTCTTGTAGATCAGGAACAGTGGAGTAGAATGTCATAAGAAGATTGGGATAAATTATAAAGAAGGGAAAGGATTACAATTAGACTGTGCTTATCAAACTCTATTTTGTTGAACATATCTGGTGAATATAGTGCAGTAAATATTTGGGGGAAACTAGGGAGTCTGTATCAATCAAAATCCCTTGTGAACAAGTAGTTTTTGCAAAAGAAACTATTTCATCTCATAATGGATGAAAATGACACAGTAACAAAGCATATGAATGTCTACAATACTCTGGTAAGTTAGATATAACCTCTGTTAGAATTAAAATGGTTGAATAAGATAAATGTATTACATTATTGTGTTCTTTGCTAGATTCCTAGGACAACCTAATTGTTGCAATAGGTATTTCTAGTCAAGCGACCTTAAAATTTCATGAATTGTATCATTCATACTATCAAAAGAGATAAGGAAAATGACCCATATTTATGCAGGAATGCAAAAAAATACACAAATAATCATAGAAACAAATATGCAATGGAAATAACATTTCATTTCATCAATCAATACTTGAAACTACTTTACATATAGAATGGAAATAAACTAGTTACAGTGCTGGTAGGTTATCCCCGAGAAGAGATGTTGCAGCTACATGCCTCTAAACTCTGTCTCACAATGAGGATCAAAGGCCTATATATTATTTAAAAACAATGGAAACCCTACACATCCAAAAACCTAACCCTAGGAGGTGGAATGCTAGAATGTGGGCCCCGTTGTGTAATTTGGTACATCAATTTCCCACGATTGTAACTTTAGCATACTACCTCCGTTTGATGTGCATGATACATCGTTAGAAAGATCTGTTTATGGAATACATCCATAAACAACAAATATTGAGTCCGAAATGGACTCATATTTGCTCAACCATTCGATGCTGAAAAAAACGTCGTTTAGGGCCTCAAAACAGCTTCGGAAGTTTAGGACTCAAAAACTGCAAAAAATAGTAATATGTGCTACAATTAAGGAAACTAGAAAACTAAAAGAAACAATGGTGGGGGTCCAAGTGGAATAGGTGGCTGGCCACCAATATCCCCCTAGATCATTTCTCCCCCCTTAGGAAGCAATGGTCCCCATTGCGTTGAGTTCCTCCATGAGATGAGGAAACTTCTCTTGAACTTGGTCCCTGGTGAGCCATTTTCCCTAGTGAAGGAGTTTTCCTGCTTTGACAACTCGATATAGATGGATATTCTGCTGGCAGGTGTTATTGATCAGTGTGTCCATAATCCGATCAGTTGTGGCTTGTTCCATGTAGTCGGGGTTTAAATCTGTTGGTGTGAGTTGTTCTACCACTTCTAATGTGTCTAGTGGAGGTGGAAAGTAGGGCCAAAAGCGGTCCACATTGAACACTGGGTGTATACCAAGGAATGGTGGAATACTAAGCTCAAAGGAATTATCCTCGATAACCTTGGTGATGGTGTATGGCCCATATCGGAGTGGGCAAAGCTTGCGATTGGGACCAATGAGGAGCTCCTTCTCCAAATGTAGCCACACTTTGTCTCCCACTTGGAATTAGTGTCGCACCTAATGATGATCATGTCGTTGCTTGTACTTAGCATTGGATTTGTCCAATATGTCATGAAATTGTTGGTGAATGTGCTGAATGCGCTTAATGAAGCTGTTTTCCTTGGAAACTTTAGGCTGGATATGAGCTGAATCAGCTTGAGTAGCTAAAATGGCATGGATATGTCAATGGGACATAGTGGCTGGAACCCCAAGCCCACGTGAAATGGTTTTTCATTGGTTGAGCTATGTAGGGCTTGGTTATAGTTGTGTTGTACATAGGGGAGGCTCTCATCCCATGTGCGTGGATGATTTGAGTTGTACATGCACAAAATGTGTATGATCATCTTGTTGACGACCTCTATCTTGCCATCAGTCTGGGGATGGAAAGCTGTGGACTTTGTGATTTTGGTGTCTAGAATTGACCATAGGCTAGACCAGAATGTACTAAGGAACCTACTGTCCTGATCTGATATTATAGACTATGGGATCCCAAAGTGTACCCACACTCATTCAAAGAAGAGTTTAGCAATGGCTTATGCTGTGATATTCTTCTTGCAGGCCGCCATTATGGCCATCTTTGAGAATTTGTCAATGACCACAAACACACAGTCATTGCCATGCTTAGTAGAAGTAAGTCCCGACATGTAATCCATGGAGATGGATTCCCAAGGTCGACGAGGGGTAGGAAACATAGTATAGAGGCCTTGCTTCTTGATGGATGGTTTGGAAATGGCACAACTAGTGTAAGATCAGATGTACTTCCTGATGTCATGTCAAAGGTTCAACCAATAGAAATAATTCTACAGTATTGCCACTATTTTCTCAACCCCAAAATGCCTAGTGACCCAATTGTAGTGCGCTTCCCAAATCATCTTGGCATTCTCGCTTAAAGGAACACGAAGGTGTCCCATGTGACATAGTAGTACATCCTGGAGGTGAAATTTTTGAACTTGGTTTCCCTCCAAGAGTGTCTGGTATGTGTGGCTGAATTCCGGATCACTCTTGTAGAGAAGTGTCCAATTAGAAGTCTCGTTCCCACAAGAGTTGAGCACGGTGGTTATCGCCATGATCGGTGGTTAGCTGAGGCAGTCTGCAACATTATTGGTGCTTCCCTTCTTGTACTTGATGTTCAAATGAAAATATTGTAGATATGTGGACCACTTCTAATGGCGATGGTTCTACAACTTCCCTTGTGTCTGTATGAACTGCAGGGGTCGGTGGCCTATGTGGATGATCATTTCGTTCCCCAAAATGTAATGCTTCCATTGTCAGCAAGCCTATATAATGGAATACATCTCTTTGTCATAAGTGGGATATTTGTGGACTGGGTTGGACAGTGTCTCACTATGATATGAAATTGGATGCCCTTGTTGAGTAAGGACTTCCCCAATAGCATAGTCAGAGGCATCTGTCTCGATCTCAAATGGTTGTTACAAGTCTAGTAATGTGAACACTAGGGCACAACAAAGGCGATGTTTCAATTCTGCAAACGCCTTCTGTTGAATTTCCGACTAAAAGAATTTTTCTTTCGCTCCTCCCTTGGTGACTTGACTCAAGGGCCAAGTGATATGAGAGAATCCCAACACAAATTTGCGATAGAAATTAGCAAGGCTCAGAAAGTTGCGAAGCTCTGTTAGAGTAGTTGGGGCTGGCCAATCCCGAATGACTTGGATCTTGGTTGGATCCACATGTTCCCCACACTCATCAATAATGTATCCCATATACTGAACCTGGGTCATGCCAAAAGTGCACTTATCCAAATTGGCACAGAACTTGTGCTACTGCAATGTTTGGAGGACCTGTCCGATGTGGTGGAGGTGCTCTTCCCAAGTCTAGATGAATATCAGGATGTCATCCAAGTACACTGCTACAAATGAGTTGGTGAATGGATGGAATATGTCATCCATCAATATCATGAAGGTTTCAGGAGCATTCATCATCCCGAAAGGAATGACCAACCATTCGAAAAGGCCCTCCTTGGCTTTGAAGGCAGTCTTCCCCACATCGGTCGGTTTGATCGGTACCTGGTCATACCTGGAATTTAAGTCGATCTTGATAAATATTTTTCCCCTTTAATCTAGTCCAAGAGGTCATCAATCCATGGGGTCGAGTACCTATTCCAGACAGTGATCTTGTTCAGCGCCCGGTAGTCAATACAGAGTCTCCAAGTCCCATCCTTCTTCTGTACCAAAATGATAGGGCTCCCACAGGGCAATGAACTTAGCCAGATGTGACCCTTTTGCTGAAGCTCCTGAATTTGCCTCTTGATTTCATCATTATTTAGAACAGAGCATCGATAGATCATTCCATTGGGAAGCGACGCACCTGGGGTCAGATCAATAGGGTGCTTCACTTGACAGTGGAGAAGCACCCTGATGGGTGAGGTGAATATGTCTCGGTTCTCCTCCATGACCTTGTACATTTGTTGTTGTCATGCGGAGGGGCCCTGTCTAGAGGTCATGGCCACAATATTCTTCTTGCCCTGAGGGCAGATCATCAAGAAAACAAACATCCCGGGTTTGGAAATGAGCTTACTGCATTGTTTTGTAGTAACCAAAGAGATAGCGAAAGGAGGTGGTACCTCTGGTATCCTGTACAAATTATTTCCCAACGTAATAATAATAGCGCAAGGATAGGACTCATACACAACATGTCACTTCCATAAGTATGGTTGACCTAATAATACATCACAAATATCAAGAGAAGCAATATCACATAATACCTCATCGATGAAGGGCTTGATGTTGTAGGGAAGGTGGGACTTTTGGCTGACACGGAGATCCCGTCCTTGGTGAAGCCACTCAATGGTGTATGGTTGTGGGTGTGTCATGGTCAGAAAAACCAAATGCTTCATGACCTCTGCTGAAATTAGGTTCTTTTTCCTCCCACTGTCGTTAATGAACTATAGCGGGGAACCCTTTACCCACATCTGGGAGTGGAAAATATGCTCCTTCTCCTTTGAATCTTCTAGTTCTTCCTTTTAGATCTTCGTGGTGGCAATAGTGGTGTTGGGATCTGCATCGATAATATTATTCCCTCTATCATTACCCTTCTTGGGTTCTAATTCAATGTCAGAGTATGCATCTGATTCAAAATCCTTTATCTCGACCACCAGTGTCTGCTTTTCCCGACACACACTTGTGTTGTGAGTGGGGATCTTATGGAAGTCGCACCACTTTCTCGCTTCCTTATTTGGCTTTGTAGTGTTTCTCTTTTCTTGTGGATTTGGAAAGTTTTCTTGAGTTGCCATGCGTTGGCTATGTCCTTGGTTCTGCAGTTTAGGGGTACCTTTCCCTTGCTTCTGATTCATAGATCCAAAGTCTCTCTTTTTCTATTTGAATTTTTGCTAAATTTTGGCAGCATATCAATATGCCGTACCAAGAAAGGAGATGTCGAGGAACTCCATTTCCTCCTGAATGTATCTATGTAGACAAATACGGTACTTCAACACCATATGTTTCTCTAAATATTTGATACCCAACTTGGTGCGCAGGGTATGGAACAAATTCATCATCTCATGCACATCTTGATCTCTTTGTTGCCGCAGCATAGTCCATTGTATGTACTTGTCCTCATAGCTCCCCATCAGATAATATTGTCCCTTTATGACATATCGAAAAGAATTCGAAGTGGGTACAACCAAGAATAGAGAGGGTTCCTTCTTGTCCTTTCTCTCACAAGAGGTTTCCCACTAGTCCTTGACATGAGGGACGACTTTGAGTAGAGAAAAAGTAATCTTTTCCCATTTGAAAAAGTCATGAACTGAGAAATATACTTCTAATAGATTCAATCATCTATATATAGCATCTGCATCTATTTGGCCATCAAATATGGGAATGTTGAAGTTTACTTGTACCTTAAAAGGGGTTGCGCCTCCAGAGTGGCTACTAGCTGCAGATGTGCCGCCAGTGGGAAGTTGTTGAAGGATCTGGGTGAAGTTATCCATCATTGCATTCCTTTATTTTTCAAGGGCCTCATCGAGCAACATTTTGATAGGATATTTTGATCCCTCATCTTTATTTTCATCCCCCATGGGTGGCCATCGGGATTTGCAAGGCTGATATTGCAAAGGTTCAACCAGATCGAGCCCTAACTCTTTATACCCCGCCCTCTTTGGGGACATGCAAAGAAGGATCGAGAAAGAGTAAATTGCTCTGATACCATTGATACGGATTTATGCAGGAACTCAACAGAATACACAAATAACACATAAAAACAAATATGCAGTGGAAATAACACTTCATTTCATTAATAAAAAACTTGAAACTAGTTTACATATAGAATGGAAATAAACTAGCTAGAGTGCTGGTAGCTTATCTTTGAGAAGAGATGTGGAAGCTACATGCCTCTGAACTCTGTGTTACAATGAGGCTCGAAGGCCTATATATTATTGAGAAACAATGGAAACCCTACACATCCAAAAACCTAACCCTAGGAGGTGAAACGCTAGAATGTGGGCCTCGTTGGGTAACTTGGTACATCAATTTCTCGGGGTCATAACTTTAGCATACTACCTCCATTTGACGCACATGATACATTGTTAGAAATATCTGTTTATGGACTACATCCATAAACACCAAATATTAATTCTAGAATGGACTCATATTTTCCCGACCATTTGATGCCGAAAAAACGTCATTTAGGGCCTCAAAATGGCTCCGAAAGCTTAGGACTCGAAAACTGCCAAAAATAGTAAATTGTGCTACAATTAAGGAAACTAGAAAATTGAAAGAAATAATGGTGGGGGTGTCCAAGTGGAATAGGTGGGTGGCCACCAATATCCTCCTCAATCAGAAAAAACCATGGATAATCATAGCATGGATTCCTTGTTTGTGAGAGGTCTCCCCCAGGAGAGAAACAAAAATAAAGTACCTAGGGCGAGATCTAAATATAGGCATAGATCTAAATCCTCAACAAACGAATAAGGAAGTACTGGAAATGAGGTAAAGTTGGGCACTATAAAAATTATTGTATATCTCAGAATGTTGAGAAATAAAAGGGATTTGAGGATATCCCTTCCACAAACGAAAGTACATTCTTAGAAGAATTGGGGGATGTGTACCTAGCTTCTACTGGTAATAATTTAGAACATGATATATGGTTGATTGAATCAGGTGCATCATGTCATATGACCCCTCATATGTAGTGGTTTTGTGAATATGAAAAGTAAAATGGAGGAGATGTGTACATGGGAGATGATTCACCAGCTAGTATCAATGGATGTGGTAGAGTCAAGCTAAAACTAAAGGATGGAAGGATTACAATTCTACTTGGAGTGCTACATATTCCAAATCTAGCAAGAAACTTGATATCTATCGAAAATATGGATGTTGCAGCTATAAATATTGTGTGTGGACATGGTGGTTCAAAAAAGGTTTTAGGTTCAATGGTATCGATGAGGGGAGTTCAGTATGGAATTCTTTACAAAGTATTGGCAAGAACCATCATTGATGAATGTAACAGTTATGTTGTGCATGAGGAAGGAGGTAAACATGATATAACCTTGATTGCATCAGGAGGAAAGACAATGATATGGAATCAAAGATTGGGGAATATTGGAGAAAAGGGTCTTTGAGCATTACAAAGTAAAGGTATGGTTGAAGGTATGACTGGTTGCACTTTGTATTTTAATTTCTATGAACATTGAATATATGGAAAATAGAATCAAGTAATATTTGCATCTGGCGCTACAAGAGCAAAGGAAATTCTAGAATTAATACATAGTGATGTGTTTGGACCTGTGCATGTTCCATTGTTAGGAAAATATGTGTATTATGTTTCATTTAAAGATGATTTATCAAGGAACACATGGATCTACTTCCTTTGAAAGAAATCTGAAGTATTTGGTAAGTTTAAATAATTTAAGGATCTTGTAGAGAATCTGTAAAAAAAAAAGGTGTTGAAGAAAGATAATGGTGGAGAGTTCTGCAAGAATGAATTCAAGGACTTATGTAAGAACTGTGGTATAGAAAAAAATAAGAATAATCCATACGCACCTCAACAGAATGGAGTTACCGAGAGGATGAATAGGATTCTTATGGAAATTCAAGGATCATGATAAGTAGTGTTGGGATATGACAAGAATTATGGGAAGAAGCAGTGGAGACAACATGTTAATTGGCCACCACATCATCATTGTTTGATAAAACTCCATAAGAGGTATGGATTGGTAATAAACCCTCTATTAAGCATCTAAAGTTTTTGGTTGTGATCCTTGTGTACATGTTCCAAAGGAGAAAATGAACAAGTTGGATAACAAAGCTCCAAAGTGTATCTTTATTGGATATAGATATGGTATGAAAGGTTATACGCTTTGGAATCTTGTAACTAAGAATATTGTTTACAGTCGAGATGTTGTGTGTAGAGACATCAAAGAGGTCCCAAAACAACAAGTGAATCCAATGGAAAAGGAACTAGAGAAAATAGAGTTTGAGTTAGAAGGTGAAGAATTTGACTCAACAAAAGAAGTCGAATAAGAAGAAGAAGAACCTCATACCCCAGTTTTGAGGAGATCATCTTGAGAAAGAAGGCAACTAAAAAGGTATTCCAATCCTGATTTTTTCTCTCATTTTTCTTTGTCTATTATTGATGATGATCCTAGAAATGTGAAGGAATTTGTTGATTTAGAATATCATGATCTCTGGAAGAAGTCCTTGGTTGAATAAATGGATTCCTTGCATAAAAATGAAGCTTGGGATCTAGTCCAGTTGCCAGTTGGAAGAAAATTCGTTGGGAGAAAATGCTTATTTAAAGAGAAGTTGAATGCAAAAGGTAGAGGGAATTGATCTTGGTGAAATATTTTCTCCATTTGTAAAATTAACTTCTATTAGATTTATTCTTTCTATTGATGTTGCTTTTGATCTTGAAGTAGAGAAGATGGATGTGAAGACAACGTTCTTACATGGGGATCTAGAATAAAAAATATACATGAAACAAACATAAGGGTTCATAGTAAAGGGAAATAAATATATGGTATCTAAACCAAAGAAATTTGTTTATGCTCTAAAGAAATATCCATGGATGTGGTACCAAAATTTTGACACAGACATACTTGAATTGGGGTTTGTGAGAAGCAAAGTTGATCACTATGTATACTATAAAAATGTTGGTGATCACTTCACTAACATAGTACTATATGTTGATGACATGTTGATGATTAGAAACAACAAAGATGTTATAAAAGAGGTGAAGTCCTAGCTGTCCTCCAAATTTGACATGAAATATCTCGGTGCTGCAAACTTCATTATGGAAATGGAGATAAGAAGAGATCATGCAAAAAGGATGATATGGTTAAATCAAAGAAAATATGTTGAAATTTTACTATACATATTTAACATGTAGGAAAGTAAGCCAGTCAAGGTTCCTATTCCTGTAGGTGCAAAGTTATATGTAGAGAAGTGTCCTAAGACACAGGAAGAAGACGAATATATGTCATGAGTTCCATATGCCAGTGCAATTAGTATTTTGATGTATGCAATGCTCTGTACCAAACCATACATTGCGCATGCAGTGGGAGTTTTGAGAAGATATATGTCAAAACCAGGAAAGTAGCATTGGAAAACTGTAAATATGGTCTTCACATATTTGCGTGGCACCACAAATTATGCAATCTGCTACCAAGGAATACCTGGACAAGATAGAGTAATAAATGTACATGGATTTTTTATGCATAATGGGATGGAGATATTAATCAGAGAATATCTACAAGTGGGTATACGTTTAACATATTTGGAGGAGCTATCAATTGGATGAGAAAGAAACAAGTTGTAGTTTCACTCTCAACTACAGAAGCCGAAAGCATGGAAGCCACTCATTTAAGAAAAAACGTTGCATGGTTGCAAATATTGTGTTCATGTATTGGGTTTGTACATAATTCTATAAGTTTAGATTGTGATAGCCAAACTGAAATATTCCTGGAAAAGAAACCTTCTTATCATGCTAATACAAAGCATATTGATGTGCAATATCACTTTGTGAGAGATATGGTTGAAGACAAGAAGGTGTTGTCGGAAAAGGTTGACACCTTGAAAAATGTTGCAGACTCATTAACAAAGTTTTTCAGTACAAATAAGTTCTCTTGGTGTAAACAATATATGGACATTGATGCCCTAAACCTACGAATTTATGAGCAAATGACTCATTTTTATGCAAATAAAACAACAAGTGAGAGAATGTTGGGTCAATGCTATATTTTTTGCATGTGTGTGTGGTAGGTGCGCCCATTAGTGATGCACATGATGATCCCTCTTGTCATATTCATAGAAACATGTCAATAGGTTGTTTCCATTTGGAAATGGTCATTAGGCCATTTTTTACGTGAGCATAGCGAGCCGAAATTTTTGGGTTGTTTTTATAAAAATATGTAATTAGAGTTGGAGGCTATAGAATATCTATATTGTATTGTGAGTCATTCATATGATAATGAGAAAATGGGAGGTGTTTCTCCAAGGTTTGTTAGTTTTCCCGGTTCAAGGTTTCCAGCGTAAATCTTTGTATTTTATGTGTGAATGTTGTGGTGTAATATTTATTTCCGTTTAAAGAATCTGTATGCTTTGCTTCTCTCCACAAATTTAAAACTTACACTAATAAATTCAATATTACATATTAATGTACCTTTCATTTATTTCCCCTGGAAAAATAGTCCTCAATTATATCATTTGTTTCCTTTCTTCTTTTTAGCCTCATGCTACCTCTTATATAATTATAATTCAATAATTAGATGGTGATCATACTTAAGAGAAATTGAATGTCAAGGATTTGGATTGGATGGTGTGCTAATTCCTTATTGAAATTGAAAATTTCAAAATCATGAAGCCACTTATTTTGAGTTTTCATTTGCAACTACCACCATTCAGGTAGACTAGACATCTTCAATTTCCATCGTAAAGAGAACTTATTTGTCAAACTATACTATCGAGCATCCATTTGTATCCGTCTCTAATACTGTAAAACATTAGTCCACTTGTTTTCTGCATTTTATTCCTCATCAACATTTTGGTGATTATACTTGCAATATAACATCTCTTTGATAAAGACCACCCCAACACTAATCAAGTTATCAAGCAATTTGTCAAAACACTTGTTAAAAAATATTTTATTAAACACTTTGTATTTATACAAAATTTGGTTGAACATTTGATTGACATCTTTGTAATGAGAACCTTCAACAAAATAACCCATCAAACCAAATCCAACAATTATTTCAATTCAACAATATTGGAGGTAAGTTTCATGGTTGTTTTGAGCTTCAAAAACTCTTGTTCTCAAATCTAATTTGCATATACTTAATGTGTTACATGAAATATTTTTATAAGGGTGTCCACAACTTTGTTCTCTTTTCCTTTTACATGCTTAATTTCAAAATAAAATTCACACAATAATTCATCCACCTCGCTTATCTAGAATTCAAGCTTGGCAGGTCAAACAAACATTTAAACTCTTGTGGTCTATCCTAAGCTCGACTATTATTCCCAACAAATAATTTCTCCACCTCTTGATATTTATTAAGGATTCTAATATTATACTTAAGTATAGCATTCTAGGTGATTGTTTTGGATTGAAAAAACATGTTTATAGATAGGTAGGTGAATATTAATTATGAAACATACAATTAACAATGAAATGTATAAATGTTGGAGAATATTATGATAAAAAGACATATTTTATGTAAATATAGGCGATATTCGAGACTAAATATGACCGAATAGAGAATATAATTTTTGAAAAAAAAAAACCCAAAAAATAGCCAATTGGCGAAATTTCACCCCTAAAAATTACCCTGCTCTTGAGAGAATGTACTATGGATGTTAATTCTAAATCATGAGTTGCATAATTATTTTCATGCTCTTTTATTTTTCTTGATTCATAGAAAATCACAAAGCCTTCTTTCATAAGAACTCTACCCAATCCTTCAATGGAAGCATCTATGCACACTACAAATTCCTTCTTTGCATATGCAATCTTCAAAACAACAGCGTTGGTAAGTAACTTTTTCAACTGCTGGAAGCTTTCTTCACATTTCTTAGACCACACCAAATTTTCATTTTTCCTTTTGTAGTGATGTAATCAGATGAGTGATCTTGGAGAATCCTTCAATGAACCTTTTATAGTATCTTGTAAGACCCATAGAATATCTAACATCGGTAACATTCTTTGGAGTAGGCCACTCCATTATGGCTTCAATCTTTTCTGAATCCACTAAAATTCCTTCTTTTCAAATGATATGACACAAATACTATACCCTTATTTGGTAAAATTCATACTTGCATAGCTTTGCATGCAAATGGTGCTCTCTAAGAACTTGAAACACCATTCTTACAGGTTCTTAGTTCTCTTTTTCATTCTTTGAATAAGAAAGAATGCCATCTAAGAACACCAACACAATTTTATCCAAATAATTGATAAACTTACACTATTCATGAGGCACATGAATGTGGTTGGTGCATTTGTAAGACAAAATGGCACCACCATGAACTCATAATGGCCATATCTTATCCGAAAAGTTTCCTTATGAATGCCCTCTTCCTTTATCCTCAATTGATAATAACTAAACCTTAAGTAAATTTTTGAAAACACTTTGGATTCCTTCATTTGATCAAACAAATCAACAATTCTCGGTAATGGGTACTTATTCTTGATTCTCACTTTATTTAGATACCTGTAATAAATACACAGCCTTAAAGTCCCATGTTTCTTCTTGACAAATAACATTGGTGATCACCATGGAGACACACTTGGTCTTATATAGTTTTTGTCAATTAGTTCTTGTAGATGAATATTTCATTCTACCAATTCTAGTGTGCTCATTCCATAAGGATCTTTGGAAACTGGCACCGCCCTTGGAACAAGATCGCTTATAAAATCAATGTCTCTTTTTGGTGGTAGTATTGACACTTCATTTGGAAACACATATTTGAACTCTTGCAATAATAAATGATATTATACCTTTGGATCTTTGTCCTTTAGAGAATATTATATATGGGTTGCATATAATTGACAACCTTTCTTTTAAAAATCATTCTT
>LPNX010207966.1:89295-99691 GCA_001517045.1 Pseudotsuga menziesii
TTCACAAGCAACAATAGCAAGGGATTCTCCCCAGTCAACGTTCCCAACTATCCTGTGACTATTTGGTATGGGGAATCCGTCCGGTTTGTGGTCCGGCTACCGTAGGTCAAGTAACAAAAATAAAGGGTTTTACCGGTCACGGCCCGGTCCACGGTGTATATTTTTGTATTTTTAACTTTAAGTATGATGTGCAAGTGCCTATCTAACATGCATATTGATAAAGAATACGAGGAGCGATCACAATGTGATGCTCAGGTTCTTACCTCTAGTCTTAGACTCTCTCGCATCTAAATCACACAAAACCAAAAAAAGACTAACTAAGTTGTCCCTAGGGAGCAAGATTATCAATCAATGAGTAATTTATTACTGCTCATATGTAAAGATAAATCACAGATAGCTATTCTTATAATCAAAACACATAAACATGAATGGAGATGTGCACAACAAGATAGCTCGTTGTTTGTTAAAACATTCATTACTCATAGTGGAAATTATCATCAAATAAACCAGAGAACATTCATCCAAGAACATAAGTTCAGAAAGTTAGAACAATCTCACAGTTAATGAAAAACAACTGAAAACGAAATAGTTCCCCTTCAACATTGTTCATTTCACCACATTTGAACATTCCACACAGCACTTTCTCCAACAGGAAAAATTGTAATTTTATTATTGCAAAACGAAATAGTTCCTCTTACAACAAGTATTTCACAAGTCTCACCGGGAAAAAGCCCACTCCTCCCACTAACTTTCATATCTTTATACAAGAACTAGCTCTCCACCCTTTGGGTTTCCCACTAACCGTTTTACTCTCAATAGTCTTGTCGTTCTGTGAATGCTCATGATTCAAACGCTGCGTTTAAGATAACTTTTTTTTTTTTGAAATGGGGCTGGCTTGGTAACTGACGAAACGCCCAAGCCCGAGCCTTTGCTCTTAATGATTATGCTCTAAAATTCCTTGGTTCCTCTGAGACTTTGTTGGTCTCAGACCTTTGTTATTTTCTTTTCCTCGAGGAACAAACTTTGCTTCTCTATGCTTTTGCATGCTTTGTCCTCTAGCTACATATCCTTCACCGCAATGGTCTTCAAATGGATCTGAGAAAATTTCCTATGTCTGTCTACGATCAAACGAAAACTCATCATTTATCTAGACCATTTTCAATAAACATAAACAATAATACCAATAAAATGAGTATTGAAAGAAAAGAAAAACGAGGATTGCGTTTTCACATGAAAATCTCGTCTTGATGAAAACATAGCACAACTGTCATTCATGAAACCAGTTACAAGCTCATAACAACGGTGTGAAAACAATCAAGAGACAGGTGTATAACAATCCCCATCGGCGAATTGGAACACTTGACATCGATCAGTTAGTTCACTGGGACGCCGCAACGGCGGGTGACCTATAGTCTAGGGGTTCTAGAGCACAAATCAAAATTCGACACGATAAAACGTTGGAGGTCTGAACTACTAAAGCATCGGATGGTTAGTGCGCTACATAGCCGCAACAGCGGAAGTTATACGGTCAATAAATTCTGCAGACTAGTCAAGATCAGAGAAAAATAGAACAGAACATCGATGAAAGGAAAAGCAATCCGAAGGAAAGTTAGTCTACTCTGGGGCTGCAATGGCAGAACACAATCACCCCTCGACCTCCGATCAGAGTCACAACACCTTCCAAAACATTTCAAAGCAATATTTTTTTTTAAACAATAAAACACGAGATCGGTGAAATATTTTAATCATCGGCACAATCTCTAATTGACTTCTGAAAAAGCGGCAACTAAAGATCCCACTTTAAGCCTCAGCCAAACCTTGACAACGATAAAACAACATAAAACCTGCTAAGTTCTACAGTCCAAAGCATTTGCAGACCTAAACAAATTCTGAAAAACAAGTAAAACCTGTCCTCAAACAATCCAAATGAGTAGCAGAGTAGAGACAAAATGTTCTTCAACAAAATCAACAAGGAGGGTCCAATTTTTTTTTAGAAATTTGGGAATCGTTGCAGCTGCAACAATTGGCCGCTAATTGGTGAACCCAGATCTCTGAACAAACTTCTCCTTAAGGAATAGACTATTTAGCAGCAAAACTGACATGTTGAATTCTTCTAGATGTCTGCATTCCCATAATGTCAAATATATGTACTTTTAATCATTGATGGTAGTCCAATTTTAGGAAATGGAACCCAAAATCTGAAAGTCAAGATAACTCTTTTGAGACTAAGTAGGTGAATTTCATTTTACCTCTGTCTTTGGGTAGCTTCCATCTTAGACACCACAGGATTGTAACACACGGTAAATAGGAATATTCATTTGTTCCCCATTCCCATGCCATTTGGCACTTTTTGCTTGTGGACCTTTTGTCCTTTTGAGTCCTCCTCATGCCTTTCTTTCTGAATTTTAATCAGGTTCTTCTATCCATAGTGTCCTTTTGTGTGAGAGATGCATTTAATTTTCAGCTCACGGACGGAGAAGAACTTTTGGCAATCTGTACTCATATGATTCAATTCTTTGTTTCGATAAATATTGCTTTCTTAGGAGTTTTGACTCTTATTATCCTTTTAGCTTTCAATTCTTGGCATGGGATCATTTAGATATAATATACTGTTTACCCAGCTCACCTTTCCATGCGTCTTTTGCTGTCACCCCCTAGGACGTTTTAGATGTGAAAAGGATGGAGCCTCATAATAGTATTCCAGACCTTTTGATTCTTAGTTATTTTCAAGGATTAAGCAGGACCTCAATGAGTTCATAGCCATTTAGGAAAAATACTTACTAGAATACATTCTATCATTTCAAACAAGAATACACAGCTTATCCCAAAGATTTTAGTTAATCGAGAACCCTGATGCTTTCCATGCAACCAAAAGTCTTCCCCCTTTATTCAAAAACAAACAAAAAGTAGCTGGAAACCACAGGAACAAATCAAAGTAAAAAACTGCATCAAATTATTTATGTACAATACAAAACAAAACAAAAAACAAAACAAAAATCAAGAAAAATAAGGTTTAAGAACTAAACCATTTACTAGTAAGTTCTCCTCCCATCCTTGTAAATCTTGCAATTTATAGGTTGAGGGGCCAAGTTTTGCTACAATCTAAAAAGGGCCTACCCATAATTGTTGAAACTTCGTGTGCTTTCCCTTCTCATCATGTGGGTGATCCCACTTAAGAACCAAATCTCCCACTTCAAATTCTTTTGTTCCAGCTTTGTGCTTATTAAACCACCGCTTCACTACCTCCTGTTGTTGTTTAAAATGTTCTCTGGCCTTGGATCTAGATTCCTCCGCCTTCAAAAGATTATGGATTCTTATCTGCAAGACTTCATTATTTGATCCTCTTGACTCCTGAGCTATTATGGAAGAGGGTAGCATGATATTGGGGGGAAGAATGGCCTCTTTTCCATAAACAAGGGTATATGGGGACACACCTAAATAATTCTTGGGGGTGACCCTATCATCCCAAAGAGAATTTGGTAATGTTGAATGCCAACTTCTCTAGTTTTCTATCACAGTATTTTTTAAGATTCAAATCAGATTCTTGTTTGTATATTTAGCCAAACCATTTCCTTATGGAAAATAATTTGTAGAATAATTGAAGGAGATTAGGATGAGTATCTGATGTATCGATGGATTCTTCCACTTGATAGTTTCCCGGTTCTAGCTCAATGAAGTAATTTCCTAAAACAGAATTCACTGGTTCATTTTTACCTGCGAACTGAGTGACATTGTGTTTCATGTGGGGCTCTCTTAAAAATTTAATTTGATTTGGGCTTCCTTTATAAGGTAGCCATAGATGTGACCAGTCCGAAGCAAAATATCCACTCAGCTTTGCTGACCAATCTCTGCTCAAAACAAGTCCATAAGCCTTAGGTATTTCTACTACTACAATATCAATGAATTGACATACCTTATCATTTGAAGATAAGCGAATGAGAACATCCTCCATTTCCCCAATTACCTTCACATTCATTCTATCCAACTGAAAGACCTTCCAGGTAGATGGTTTAGGTTGTCCATTTATCTTTTTGCAGACCAGCAGCGGCATAACATTTACTGATGCCCCCGAGTCTACTAGACAGTTTTGCACGTTGTGGTTGAAAATTTCAAAATTAAGGAGAAAAGGTGGAGTCTTGCACTTAGGCTTACCTCCCACACTTGCTTCACCAATTTCTTCTTCTTGGGGCTGATTGTCGGTGGGAAGCTTCTGCTCTGATATTTCAAGTGCTTTCAATAACTTTTCTTTCTGCTGCGGCACATTACACATCTCAAATAACGAGATATTTTCCCTTACCTTTTTTATGTCCTCCATGATGTCATAATCCATCTTATGTTCTATGAGATTCATTTTAACGTTATTTATCTTCTCTTCAATGGGCTTGGTAGACATGTTGATCTGTTTCAGATTTTGACTAGTAATGGTAAATTCCAGAATTTTATTAGCTGAGGTGTTTTTTTGAAATTTCTTTACATTCTTTTGAAGTCTCTTAATCTTTGGGAGCATAAGACTATTTTCTTTAATCAACCCTTGGCTTCTCGTCATCACATTCGTTTCCAAGGTATCTTCATGTCTCAGATCCTTTTCTTCTTCGGTATCAAACAACGATACACAGTCCCATAAAACCATGGCATCATCCTCCTGTTTTTCTATTAATTTATTGTTATCTTTTACCTCTTCATCATTATCCTCAGTTAATTTGGAATCCAACAGTTGATTCATCACCAACGTCATTGAATTTATCCATTGAGGATAATTATTTTCAGAATGGGGTTGTTGGTGAAAAGTTGGTGAAAAGTGAAAAATTTATCCATCCCAACCTCTGTTGAGTTCATCGATGCAGGACTGTGCTGAGGGGGTTGGGATTGATTGTTATCCTCCTTTTTCTTGTAATAAGGCTTATAAAACTTCTGGGCATCCTTTTCCTTTTCCAAGTCTATTATTATGTTAGAGAGCTTATGCATCATATTTGCCATTCCTTTGAAATCATGTGACTATTCCTCTTTAGGATTAGTAAATAACAAAGCTTTGCTCCCAACATTTTTTTCTCCTTACTACTTAGGATAATCTTCGATGTTTTCCTTTTCAGCCTCTACTCTCTCTGCTTCTTCATAAGTCTCTGCTAGCGTAGGCTTGGCTTTCATTTTGGCAAACATGACCAAATCAGGCCCTAGAGCTGAAGTATAATAATCAATCAGAACTTTATCCGAGGGTTTGTCAGTTTCAGAAAAATTCTTAAGATAATCTACAAATCTTTGGGTAAAACTATGCAACTTCTCTTTTCTTTCTTTCTTTAAAGCGCATAGTCCTTTCATGAGAGCCGCATGATTTTTTTGGGTTGCATATTTACTTCTGAAAATCCTTTCAAAGGTATCCCATTCTGGGATAGAGTTTGCTGGCAAACCAAAATACCATGATGTTGTTGCTCCAAGGGTATGTGGAAAAAGTCTATAAACTACATCCTCATGTTCCCCAGCCCTTAATCCTTCTATTGCCAAATAGAAAGATTGCAAATGGTCATCTACTAAAATCTTCTCATTTGGATCGAACTTGGGCAGTATCTTCTCAAAATCTTGAGGTAATTCATGCAAATGAGGTGCTAGGTTTAGAGGTGATCTGGATTTCCAAGCAGGTGGTGGATTTGGTGGGTTAGGTGGCTAATTTGCATTTATTCCTGCCATGAGTCTGGGTGGAGAGTTGGGAGATGAGAGAAAAGGAGTATGCATAAGAGAACAGTAAGGTGTGTTTGGGCCTACTTGATTCAAAGGCTGAACAACTTCATGTAATGCTACTTCTACTAACTCTTCCAAATCTCCAACCAACATTGAATCTTCCAAGATGGGGCGATCTTTCTTCTTGTATTCTCTTCGGGGTAAATCAGGGATAGTGGGTAATCCTCCAATACTCTTTACATAGGCCCATGTGTTTCTTCTGAGATCATTAACTACTTGGTTGTCCATAGAAAACAAATGTTCTATATTCTCTTCAATATTTGGATCAAGAAATAAACTGCTTTCAAAACTATCACTGGTGGAGTAACTTTGAGGAAATGGATTTCCCTGGTCAGCCATGCACTAGTGGCCCTCCTTCTAGCACTAGAAACTGTTGAGGCCTGGAAATTCATAGGAAACAACAACAAGGGATTCTCCCCAATCAACGTTCCCAACTAGCCCGTGACTGTTTGGTATGGGGAATCCGTCCGGTTTGCGGTCTGGCTACTGTAGGTCAAGTAACAAAAATAAAGGGTTTTACCGGTTGTGACTTGGTCCATAGTGTATATTTTTGTATTTTTAACTTTAAGTATGATGTGAAAGTGCCTATCTAACATGCATATTGATAAAGAATACGAGGAGTGGTGACAATGTGATGCGCAAGTTCTTACCTCTCGTCTTAGACTCTCTTGCATCTAAATCACACAAAAACGAAAAAAGACTAACTAAGTTGTCCCTAGGGAGCAAGATTATCAATCAATGAGTAATTTATTACTGCTCATATGTCAAGATAAATCACAGATAGGTATTCTTAGAATCAAAACACATAAACATGAATAGATATGTGCACAACAAGATAGCTCGTCGTATGTTAAAACATTCATTACTCATAGTGGAAATTATCATAAAATAAACCAGAGAACATTCATCCAAGAACATAATTTCAGAAAGTTAGAACGATCTCATAGTTAATGAAAAAAATCTGAAAACAAAATAGTTCCCCTTCAACATTGTTCATTTCACCACATTTGAACATTCCACACAGCACTTTCTCCAACAGGAAAAATCGTAATTTTATTATTGCAAAATGAAATAGCTCCTCTTACAACAAGTATTTCACAAGTCTCATCGAGAGAAAGCCCACTCCTCCCACTAACTTTCATATCTTTATACAAGAACTAGCTCTCCACCCTTTGGGTTTCCCACCAACTATTTTAATCTCAATAGTCTCGTCATTTTGCGAATGCTCATGATTCAAATGTTACGTTTAAGATAACATTTTTTTTTTTTGAAATGGGGCCGTCTTGGTAACTGACGAAACGCCTAAGCCTGAGCCTTTTCTCTTAATGATTACGCTCTAAAATTCCTTGGTCCCTCTGAGAATTTGTTGGTCTCAGACCTTCATTATTTTCTTTTCCTCGAGGAACAAACTTTGCTTCTCTATGCTTTGGCATGCTTTGTCCTCTAGCTACATCTCCTTCACCGCAATGGTCTTCAAACAGATCTGAGAAAATTTCCTATGTCCGTTTGTGATCAAACAAAAACTCATCATTTATCCAGACCATTTTCAATAAACATAAACCATAATACCAATAAAATGAGTATTGAAAGAAAAGAAAAACCCGGACTGCGTTTTCATGTGAAAATATCGTCTTGATGAAAACACAACACAATTGTCATTCATGAAACTAGTTACAAGCTCATAACAATGGCATGAAAATGATCAAGAGATGGGCATATAACAATGCCCATCGGCAAATCAGAACACTTGACATTGGTCGGTTAGTTCACTGGGATGCCGCAACGGCGGGTGACCCATAGTCTAGCGGTTCTGGAGCACAAATCAAAATTCAACGTGATAAAATGTCGGAGGTCCGAACTACTAAAGCATCGGATGGTTAGTGCGCTACATAGCCGCAACGGCGAAAGTTATATGGTCAAGAAATTCTGTAGACTAGTCAACATCGGAGAAAAATAGAACAGAACATCGGTGAAAAGAAAATCAATCTGATGGATAGTTAGTCTACTCCGGGGCCGCAACAATGGAACACAATTAGCCCTTGACCTCCAATCAGAGTCACAACACCTTTCGAAACATTTCAAAGAAATTTTTTTTTTTTTTTAAACAATAAAACACAGGATCGGTGAAAGATTTTAATCATCAGCACAATCTCTAATTGACTTCCGAAAAAATGACAACTAAAGATCCCACTTTAAACCTCAGCCAAACCTTGACAATGATTAAAAAATATAAAACCTACTAAGTTCTACAGTCCAAAGCATTTGTAGACCCAAACAAATTCCGAAAAACAAGTAAAAGCTGGCCTCAAACAATCCAAACGAGTAGCAGAGTAGAGACAAAATGGTCTTCAACAAAATCAACAAGGAGGGTCCAAATTTTTTTTAGAAATTTGGGAATCGTTGCAACTACAACAATACCCAACACTAAAGTGGTCATTTTGTCCATTTCTCTGCTGCTAATGGTGGCTTAACTCCACTTCATGTTTGTTGGACCTGTTGGAAATTCCTTGGATTATTTTTAAATGGTAGCTTAAATCCACTTCTCCTTTGGTCAAATATCCCTTTTGGATTTCCCTTCCATGTTGTATAGATATCTAATTTTCCTTTTCCCTTCTCATATCAATGCATTTCCATCCTAATGGCTTCATCAAGAGTTGGTGGATTAACAAACTCAATCTGATCTATGAAATTTTGACATAGACTTCCAAGGAAGCAATGGATTTTTAGTCTTTCATCCTGAATATAATCCACATAACTCAACAATTCTAAGAATTTATAGACAGGTTCTTCCGTATATTTCTATCCCAGTTTTAGTTCATTGAAATCCTTCCTCTTATTATCATAATACCTAGCAGATATGTATTTTTTTCTTAAAGTACTTCTTAAATCATTCCCAGATGATCCTTCTTTCCTTGATTCCTTTTACTTGCATGAGGTTCTCCCACCAAATTGAAGCTCTTCCATTTAGATTGCAAATGGAAAATCTATCATTTTCATTCCCTGAGTAATCATGAATTATAAAATAATTCTTCATCCCAAGAAACCATGCTTTTTCCTCTTAAGCTATCTTACTTTCTCCATAAAATGAGGGAATCCTTGCCTTCCTAAATTCTCCTTGTGGAATCATTTTAAAATGCATTCTTACTTCAAATTTGTTGGAATTATTCTTTGGGATACTTAGAGAACCTATGGAATCACAAAGATACCTTACGCTCCCTTCTCGAAGAACCATTTTTGGGACACAACGTCCTCTTCCTAGAGTGACCTCTAGAGTGACTCTCTGCATTTTCCCCTTGTTGGCCCAAATTGCTTGGATTGGACCAAAGATTTATCATCTACTATATATCAGTGAGGCTCTAAAAAATAGCATCATTGATTTGTTCTTCTCTTCCCAATCCTTCATCAATCTTTCATTAAAACTTATCATGGTTTCAACGAAATTCTTAAGAGTGATTTGTTGTCTTCTCCCTTTTGATTTAGTATCAACATTTTCCCCTTCCATATTTTCTTGTAAGATATCCTCATCATGCTCATAGGGGTCCTGATAATTAATATTC
Organism: Pseudotsuga menziesii; assembly: GCA_001517045.1. Taxonomy (NCBI): domain Eukaryota; kingdom Viridiplantae; phylum Streptophyta; class Pinopsida; order Pinales; family Pinaceae; genus Pseudotsuga; species Pseudotsuga menziesii. Next base: position 98,586 of record LPNX010207966.1, read on the forward strand.
ATGGTTAACATCTTTTTTTGAAGACTCTTTCCCTTTTCTTGATTTCCTTTGCCACAATTGTTCAAAGATTAACAACTACAAACATTGTGAATCATAGAGATATTTATTAGAAGTATTAGTATTAAATGACACAGAAAAATGTTATTTTGAATAGAATTACTCTCATCGAATTATTCATAAGGTTCGTATTCTTTCTTTTGTTCCATTTATGCATTTTTGGAAGATGCCCTCAATTGACTTTTTTATTATCAAAACAAGGTCATATAAGAACTTTTCTGCTCAAATATCTAGGACATATTAATCCGTCATTCATATTCTAATTGTGCACCATTATTCCCCTCTAGATAATCTCTCCAATCTTATCTTCATACTCCATTCCGATCTCAGACATGAATTATTTTTTTTCAAAAATGACAAGTTTGCCCAATTATGCACTTTTTCCATGGATGCAATTATCCTAAGAGGCCAACTTCGACTGCTTGTAGAAGTAAATCTAAAGAGGAAGAGGAAAAATTTTCTACTTGTTAAATTTATTTCATATAATAAGGATCACTCAACAACCTTCATATCTATGTTCTTATCCACTAGTCAACCTCTATAAAATTATGGGCTTGAATACTTTTGACATTTTAATTTTTTCCAAATTTCAAAATTTTACCCAAAATCAGCTTAATCCCAAACCAATAATTTATGGAGAAAAATTTTGTAATAGAATTTGTCTATTTTGATGAGTAGGTAAAATTTTGTTTTCAAAAAGTTTCATGGTTTCAACATCTAGGGTCACTTTTATCTCCTTCAAGCTTTTCAAAATCTCCAAACAGTTCTCTAGAATAACGCATTTTGGGCTTATTTCACACCCCAGCTTCACAACCTTTGTATTTTGGCTCCAAGATTCCAAGTTTAGCTGTGTTCCTGGTCCATGGAAAGTTCATAAAATTTTTATCCCAGACCAAGCTCCCATTAGGCCTCGAGACACTAATTCATAATTTTTGTTAAATTGGAGCGGGATGGACTCAACCTTCTCACTGGTGTTTCTATGAGCTTTGATAATGGTTTCTAAATGCCTCAGGTCTCATCCAATTTTGATCCAAACTGCTCCTATTATG